>JAECWI010000112.1:3000000-3199794 GCA_018150345.1 Drosophila equinoxialis
AAAACCATTGGCTGCAGCCTTGACAAACTCTTCAGTAGCATCCCCAGACACATTTGGTTCGAAGAGCTTCTTCAATATGGCTGATAGACGCTCACCACTTGGGATCACTGGCGCACAATTAGTGGCGCCATCTTGACCAGCAGCTGCACCAGTTGCCGATGCCGACGAAGCTACCTTACAGACGGCCAATGGATTGTAGGTCCAAGACGTGTTACCGACCTCCACTTTGAGATCATTATCATGATAAACCTGTTGTACACGCCCGATCTTGCCCAAAGTTAACTGCATGGCATCTGCCCATTCGCCATGGCCGCGTTGCAGCATTTTAATGCTTTCCACATCAGAGCAAATCTTAACTATGTCACCAACTTGGAATTCGGGTGGCGGTGCTGCTGTTGTCGGTGATGACACCTTAGTAAGGACTGCTGGATTGAATGTCCATCGGTTACCCGAATTATAGGCTACCACAATATCATGATCCTCATCGATGCCCACAACCATACCCGAGTTGCTCAGACATTCGAACATACCATCTGTCCAACCACCATGACCATGCTGTAGCGATTGAACGATTTCCAGATCCAAATCGACAGTAACCTTGTCACCAATTTGGAATCCATGCGGTCCTTTGCCCGGTCCATTCTCACCTAGTAGTGGCAAATGATCGCGATATACATTGCTACCCTTGGCATCGTTAACAACTTTAAGGTCGGCCATGCCCTCAAAGCCCACGCGATACAAATTCTTTGAACCATTGTCCCAGATAACATAGGCCGCGGATCTGGGTGATGCCGATGACCAATCCTGTATTTCATTGACTTTGCCGCGACGGCCAACACCACCATCCTGGTCCTCCCACTGCCAGTCTACGCCACGCACGACACGTGCTCCTGGGAAAATGCCTCTGGCCAGGACTTTCTTAGATTTTCGACGTGGCTCCAACATGGTACGCTCGCCGCCAGGAGTTGAAATGCGATAGAATCGATGACGTAAATGATGCTTATCCCCATGATAGCAAATCGAGCACAAATCATAGTTAATACATTCGGCACACTTCCAGCGTATGCCAAAGATCGGTTGTTGACGGCAAGTGTCGCACATGGTACCCTCATGCTTTACACCAGTCGGAGCACTATCCAAAATACGTAAATCATAGGCTCCTGCGCATCGATAATTTGCAGCTGTGCCATTGTCCCAAACAACTACCACTTCCTCGGCGGATTCGAAATTGCGCACAGTGCCCACATGGCCTTCGCCCCCATCCTGAAGTGGAGTGAAGAAAAAGATAACAAAAGATTAGTTTGCTGGACGATTGTAGATGGCAACACAGAATACAGCACAAGTATCAAAATCCGAAAGTTGTAGACAAAACGCATTTCTTCGAATAATTTTCATGTGTACGTAATGATAGGTCTGGGAAAATTTTTGTTTTTGTGTTGGGCAATCAAAACAAAAATCTCATCATTGCACTGTAGGTCAAGGGTGTGCCAATAAAGGCGTGAAGTGTATGGAAGAAATTGCAAACACTGTTTGAAGATAGTAAATCAAACCTTCGGACAGGAATTAAGGGCTGGTGTGTCAAATTTTCAACTCCTTGGTGTAGTGTGTCTTAAGACACATATTTTTCCTTTAAAATTAGTGGTCAATTAAATTTTGTCATTGTGCTTTTCAATTCGAACCACTGTACTAATATTTTATTGGCCCCATCAATTGACATTGACAAGGCGAGCACTAGCAAGTTTATTTCTTCTTTTGTTGACCTCTTGACACTGGATTTGTCACACTTTCAATTCACCTGTTTGTTCCACTTCCAGTCCGGTCCTCGTATGACTCTTGCACCCACACCCTCCATGGAGAAGCGTCTGGCCACAGCAGAGGCGGATCCTCCACTACCACTTCCAGCTGCAGTTGTGCTGCCAGTTGTACCGCCACCAGTGACTACCACACCCACACTTGCAGCTGTTGCCGCCGTGGAGGAATTCCCTCCGCCTCCCCCTCCTGCACCATTAGCATTTGTCGAGTCCTTAGCCGCTGTTAAAGTAGCCGCACAAGACATTTCAAGTGTCAAGATGTTGCAGAAGTTGGACTCCTACGATTTAAACAAAAATTGCGTTCCTTTATTGCACAATAAAATGATTACAAAAAAAAAAAAAAGAAAACACAACAAATAACTATTTTAGCGTTGCGATTGGAAGTTAGAGTTGGCAGCAGTGTTGCAAAGCCGATAACCCCATCGATATACATAAATATATCGATAGGCGTTGACAACTGACACACTCGACTCGATCAATATTCAAAAAATACCTGTTACTATTGCATTCTAAAATGATATGATAAAAGTTTGTTTATTTATAGGTGTATTTGTAATAATAGTAACAATAATTTGTAAATGTTTATTTTAAATTAATAAATATACATTTTAGTCGTGTGATGGATCACTGGTTGCCGGTCTGCCTTAAATATTTTTCTGGATTCGGCAGAAACGCTTCTAGGAATGCCACTCCCTTGGGCAAAAACTGAATGCTCTCATCGAACATGTGTATTTGCGGTTGTACTATATCTTTAAAGGAGATATCCTCCAAGTTGTTTATTTCGACCATGAAAACATTTTCTTGTATGCGCAATATCCCATCGGAGTCAATTGGGGAAGTTATGAATGTTGTTTTACTCACTACTGTTCGATGTTTTTGCCTGAAAAGTTATCAATGGAACACCTTAACTAGAGAAAACATCAACAAAGGTTTATTTTTATAGTTATTTTACCTAATAAGTGTAGATATACTGGATGATATTATTTTAGCCATTTGACAGACTCGTTTCCTAATGTCTAGGCAAATATAATTGATTTGCTTCAAAAATGTGATCAGAGACTCAACATCATGACCTCCGAGGAAATCCAGTGGCTTGACTGGCAACTTTAGACCCAATTGGAAATGTAAAACATAATCTAATGGTAGCCAGCTTGAAGGAGCTATAAAGAATTGTAGCTAAAGATTAAATGTTTCCTTAAATTAAATACTAAACTTACGCATAGTGGGCTCCAACTGAATGGCGGTTATACGTATTCTCGTATCCAAATCATTTAAAGAATCGTATGCCATCCCTATACGGAAAACGTGGGCATATTCTCGATGAGTGAAAAGCATTTTCCTTGACACTCTTAATTGATGGTCAAATATCCATTGGTGGTGCTCTGTTGCCAGTCGACATCCAATGCTTTCAAAAATGTCTTCATGATAAATTGTTTCGTCTTGAATTTTACTTCTGGTAGAGAAAGGAATTATGGATTGACTTACACAATACTTAAGAATGGTAGCTTACCTTTGCGGAAGATTTTGAAATAATTGCATAATTTCGTGACATTTTATGCTTTGGATGTTATAACTTGATTCCTCTTCCAATTCGGTTTGCTCTGCCCTCGGAAGACCTTTGACACTATAATTTAGCTCACACTCTTTAAGTTCAAAATATTTATGAATCTCATTAAAATGCGGCTTTTCACGTAGTTGTTCCAACTGTTCCAAGTTGCGAATAAGTTTTTGATTTTTTATAGGTGATAGGGTAAAGGACTCTTCGGTGATAATGGTACTGCTCACGGATCGACGGCAATTTTGGCATTTTCGGCAGGACGAACTGGTCCCCGCAGCTATTGGTCGATCTAATGTCATCTCCAAACACACTGTCATAGATGCTGGCGCTGGATCAACATATTGTTCTGGTTTATCTTTATCAACCTCCTCCTCTATCAGATTAGAAACCAAACTTAGTCGGACTTCATCAATTTCTTGTTGCGAAGATTCATCTAGTAGAGGAATAACTATAGTGTCACCGGTGATGTTAATAAATTTATTGTATGTCTGGATGCGATCGCTTGGAATTGTCTCATCTTTCACAGTAACTCTTGGCGATTCCTTCTTCGGTTGTCCCTTCTCATCTTTCTCATTTCCTAGCTCATCATACTGCCTTCTTTGGATCTCAAAATAGTTGGAGACATCGGAAATGGTAATGGATTTGTCCGGAAATGTGGCAGCATCTTCGTAAAGTCTTCTATAGCTTCTTCTAACACACCGCAAAACTTGTACAGTCTCATCCACATTAAATTCCTTGTCTTGATCAATGGTGATGGGCTCATTAAATTGCGCAAGATGCTTCTTAGATTGTGGAAGATTTGGAGTCAATTGTGAGTGTAATCTCTTGACTCTTGCCATTGGAGTCCTCGGCACTGGATTCCTGCGAGCTGGCACTTGACATGAGCTATCCACTGCCATTTCTTCTTCGACATTTTCAAACTCGATCAGAGATCGACATGGAGTTATTGCGAAGCATGCTCGCTTAGCTTTATTTGGCGGCGTGTTTACCACATCCATGTCTATGTGCCGACCTAGTTTAGCACTGCACATTTTGTGTTTAATTGACAAGTTCCGATGAAGAGTTCTATCTTTGTCAACTTCCTCTGACATGTGTGCATTATTGAAATCCTTATCTAAAATGACCACTGATGCTTCTGTTGGTATTAATACATTCCTGGTTTTCTCCTGTATTCCGGGTTCAACAGTTGGTTTATCTAATTCAGAAAACGACTCATCATTGTAGAAACTCTTGAGTGAAGCTTCTCTATCCTCTTCTATGGATTCTGACATAAGCAAAGTACTCCGTCCTTTGGATTTTTTATGTTTAGTCAATGGAATCTTGGGAATATTTTGGCTAACCACCTCTTCCATTGGTTCAGTCAAAAGTAAAGTATTTCCAGCTTTGGACTTAAGATGTCCTGCTGGGCTAGTATCTGTCAAATGCTTATCAGAAGCCATTGTGTCTTCTTCGATGGCATCTGCCAATAGTAAAGTACTCCTTGGTTTGGACACTTGATGTTTGATGGTCGGAATCTTGGAAATATTTTGACTGGAAGTCATGAAGTCCTCTTCCATAGGTTCCGACGAGAGTAAAGTATCCCTGGCTTTGAATTTCAGATTTTCAGGTGGATCAAAAGCTGGTAAACCCTTATATAAAGTCACTGCATCTTCTTCTATGGCTTCTGACATAAGCAAGGTACTCCTAGGTATGGATTTTTTATAGTTAGTAACTGGAACATCCGGAACATCTTGTCTCATAATATTCCTGTCTTCTTCTATGGGTTCTGTCAACAGCAAAGTACTCCTGTGTTTGGGTTTTTGCAGTTCAGTGGGAGGAATCTCGGAAATATTTTGGCTGGTTGTCGTTATATCTTCTTCTATAGGTTCTGTCAAGAGTAAAGTATCCCTGGCTTTGAATTTCAGATTTTCAGGTGGATCAAAAGCTGGCAAACCCTTATATAAAGTGACTGCATCCTCTTCTATGGCTTCTGACATAAGCAAGGTACTCCTAGGTATGGATTTTTTATGGTTAGTAACTGGAACATCCGGAACATCTTGTCTTATAATATTCCTGTCCTCTTCTATGTGTTCTGTCAACAGCAAAGTACTCCTGTGTTTGGGTTTTTGCAGTTCAGTGGGAGGAATCTCGGTAATATTTTGGCTAGTTGTCGTTAAATCTTCTTCTATAGGTTCCGTCAAGAGTAAAGTGTTTCTGGCTTTGGATTTAGCATTTCCAGGAGGATCAAAAGCTGGAGAACCCTTTTTTAAAGTCTCTGCATCCTCTTCTATGGCTTCCGACATAAGCAAGGTACTTCTAGGTACGCATTTTTTGTGATTAGTAACTGGAACATCTTGTCTTACAATATTCCTGTCCTCTTCTATGGGTTCTGTCAACAGCAAAGTACTCCTGTGTTTGGGTTTTTGCAGTTCAGTGGGAGGAATCTCGGAAATATTTTGGCTGGTTGTCATTAAATCTTTTTCTATAGGTTCCGTCGAGAGTAAAGTATCCCTGGCTTTGAATTTCAGATTTTCAGGTGGATCAAAAGCTGGCAAACCCTTATATAAAGTCACTGCATCCTCTTCTATGGCTTCTGACATAAGCAAGGTACTCCTAGGTATGGATTTTTTATGGTTAGTAACTGGAACATCCGGAACATCTTGTCTCATAATATTCCTGTCCTCTTCTATGTGTTCTGTCAACAGCAAAGTACTCCTGTGTTTGGGTTTTTGCAGTTCAGTGGGAGGAATCTCGGTAATATTTTGGCTAGTTGTCGTTAAATCTTCTTCTATAGGTTCCGTCAAGAGTAAAGTGTTTCTGGCTTTGGATTTAACATTTCCAGGAGGATCAAAAGCTGGTAAACCCTTATATAAAGTCACTGCATCCTCTTCAATGGCTTCCGACATAAGCAAGGTACTCCTAGGTACGCATTTTTTGTGATTAGTAACTGGAACATCTTGTCTTACAATATTCCTGTCCTCTTCTATGGGTTCTGTCAACAGCAAAGTACTCCTGTGTTTGGGTTTTTGCAGTTTAGTGGGAGGAATCTCGGAGATATTTTGGCTGGTTGTCGTTAAATCTTCCTCTATAGGTTCTGTCAAGAGTAAAGTGTTTCTGGCTTTGGATTTAGCATTTCCAGGAGGATCAAAAGCTGGTGAACCCTTATATAAAGTCACTGCATCCTCTTCTATGGCTTCCGACATAAGCAAGGTACTCCTAGGTACGCATTTTTTGTGATTAGTAACTGGAACATCTTGTCTTACAATATTCCTGTCCTCTTCTATGGGTTCTGTCAACAGCAAGGTACTCCTGTGTTTGGGTTTTTGCAGTTTAGTGGGAGGAATCTCGGAGATATTTTGGCTGGTTGTCGTTAAATCTTCTTCTATAGGTTCTGCCAAGAGTAAAGTGTTTCTGGCTTTGGATTTAGCATTTCCAGGAGGATCAAAAGCTGGTAAACCCTTATATAAAGTCACTGCATCCTCTTCTATGGCTTCCGACATAAGCAAGGTACTCCTAGGTACGCATTTTTTGTGATTAGTAACTGGAACATCTTGTCTTACAATATTCCTGTCCTCTTCTATGGGTTCTGTCAACAGCAAGGTACTCCTGTGTTTGGGTTTTTGCAGTTTAGTGGGAGGAATCTCGGAAATATTTTGGCTGGTTGTCGTTAAATCTTCTTCTATAGGTTCTGTCAAGAGTAGAGTGTTTCTGGCTTTGGATTTAAGATATCTTGTTGCGGCATTATCTGGGCAATCCTTAGGAGAAACGTCTGTATCCTCTTCTATGGCTTCAGGCATTAGCAAAGTACTCCTGGCTCTGGATTTTTTGTGATAAGCCACTGGAGCATCCGGATCATCTTGTCTCACAATATTCAAGTCATCTTCTATAGGTTCTGTCAAGATTAAAGTGTTTTGAGGTCTGTACTTAATACCTCCAGTTGACACAATAGAAGGGAAATTCTTATGTGAAACGATTGTGTCGTCTTCGATTGCCTCTGACAACAGTAAAGTACTCCTGGGTTTGGGTTTTTGAAGTTTGGTGACAGGATTTTCCGAAATGTTTTGGCTGGTTGTTGTTAAATCTTCTTCTATAGGTTCTGTCAAGAGTAAAGTGTTTCTGGCTTTGGAATTAAAAATTCCTGTTGGGACAACAGGCGGCAAACCTTTTTCAATCGATTCGTCTAATTCCATGGTGTTAGACATTTTCTGTGTCTCTGTAGAGTTATGGAATTGCTTCTCCCTTAAATGCTCGTTAATTTGAGACTCTTCTTCTGGGATGGCTTCGCCTTTGCCGATCGTGATCCCAGTTGGTGAATTTCTCTTGGAAGGTTCAGATTTTAATTGCAATTCCCTGAATGAACTCACGGATTCGTCCATTTGAAGCAGCGTCATGATTTCTTTATATTTGGCTTGCATCTCCAATTCGGTTTTTGGGATTTTCACGTTCTTAGCATGGAAATGAGCCTTTTGTCTTAAATGCTCTATCTCCAGCTTGGAGTTATTGTTGCTGATATCTGGCAATTCCGCATGACTCAAACTATTGCAGGATTCTGTTTCATCACCCAACTTTGCGTGGGCCAGAAAATTTGTATTGTCTAATAATATCTCATCCGCCTGGGAGTAACGATATTTAAGCTTGTGTTTCGGTAAAGCAGAAGGATTTTTAACTGGAGCAGGACTTGACATTATAGTAGACTCATCAAAATTCAATGCTGCCCTAGCCCGAATTTTGCTGAGGGAACTCGCATGAATATCTTGGTCTCCGTTTTCCTGCTCAAAGTCTGTCAGGAACATAGGATGTCTACCTTTTCTATCTGTAGACGGCGTCTTGGGGCCATCTGGAAAAACCGAAATTTTGCCAGCTTCTAATGCCTCATTCAATTGTTTAAAATTCTTTGGCGCTCTTATACCTTGAACCGAAAGCATGTCCATCGATACCAATGGTGACTGTAGATGTTCATCATTATTAAAAACTGGACTATCAACTGAATTGTTTATTGAAGTATCAAAAGAATTGTCATTTTTGGCCGCAATACCAGACGGTTGACTGAGACTTTTCAATGGCGTGGTGTCTTCATTTTCGATTTGGGAAGATTGTGGTTTAGAAACGCCCATTGGTGATACAATTGTAGGATTGTGTTGATCCCCGTGCTTTTGGGACGATCTTATGTCGTCCGGAAAAAGATCCACAGTTTTATCGAATATGGAATGCTTTAAAGAATTATTCCTCAGTTGATCCCGTGTTGCTGGTGATAAACACAAACTGCTGCTTGTAAGGGGTTCCTTTAGCGATTCGTTGGGATGCCCAATGACAGCAGCTTTAGCATTACCAAACCTTCTCTTTAGTTCATTGGGCAACAAAGTTATATCAATACTAGTTTGAAAATTGAAGGTGGAATCCACTTGAAAGGAACTCAGAGGAACATTCTCCTTATCTGACGTAGTAACTTGGGACACTGATGCTGCTCCTGCTGAATTAGCTCCTGATTCTGCTGTAGCACTTTCCTCGCCGTTTGTGTGATCGGACAATTCGTAGGAGTTGTCGTAAGAACGTGTTTTCTCCGAAATTTGAAATACTCGCACAGATTTCTTGTCACGAAAACTAATTCGCCGTTTACTTTGTAAATTTCGGTTGGTTGTCGTAGTCTCATCGCTGTCAACATCGTCTTCTTTGGACACTCGACGTAGCTGAAGATACGTATAATTAAATAAATAATAACATTGCGAATAGGATTTCGACTCACAGAACTTCGGAGTTTAAGTTGATTCGGTAACATTTTTGACGTCTCTGGGATAAACTAAGTTGCAAAACAAAAAATAACAAGAGAAATTAAAGTGACGCCGCCAAATTATCGAATAGTGATACATTTCATATCGATAACCCATTGAAATCGAAACGTAATGTAATAATCGTATAACCCTGACAACCCTAAGTATTGTCACTGCAACATTGCACCCCCCTCCGCCGACAAGACAACCTCTTTGGTACTTCACCGTATTGTAGTTACAAAAATTGACTTAAAAATCAACATAAAAATGACTAGCAATAATACGGACACGGGTGATACAACCATACTAGCCACTACCACCACCACAAGGACAACAACCTCATCTCTAAACGATCAGGATAAGTTGGAGCCAGAACCACCGCGGGAATCCCTGGTAAGCAAATAGTAAACCCAAGGTTCACTCTTTGTGGCCAATGTTGTCTAATCTTGAGATTTGAAATCCCTTTTTAAAGATAACCACTGCTGTTAGCTTTCTACAAAATACCAAAGTACGACACACGACCCTCATCCAAAAGCAACAATTTCTACAGTCCAAAGGTCTCACGGCCCATGAAATACAATTGGCATGCGAGCGAGCCGGTGTTTTCACACAAGATCCAAGTAATCCCAATACTGTAATTCAAATCGGATCGCAGCTACAGACCGTGCAGAACCAGACCACACTATTGGGCAGGATACGAGATCTGTTGCACTCGGCAGCCCTTTTTGGTGGTGTTATCTATGCCGTTTATTTGTTTTGGAAGGTTTGTTTTGACTTAATTTTTAAAAACAAATTCAAAAATTGGGAATTGATTTTCCTCCCCTGTAGAAATATTTGGCACCATTTTTATTCGGCCAAAACAGCAAGAAAAAGAAACCAGTGGATGAAGCACTCGATGATATTGACAAAAAGGTGGATTTATGTACCACTGAGCTCAACAAGGAAATCAATTTGGTGAAGGAAATGCTTACATGCCAGCAGAAGGAACAGGCACAGCAATTGAATCGAGAATTTCACAATTTTCGCAGCGATCTAGATGCCATTAAGGGTTTGCTATTAAATCGCAAACAATTTGCCTCTCCAGTGGCACCTTTGGCGACAGTTCCATCGATACCTGCTTGGCAATTAACCAGCTCTCCACATCATCATCGTCACAGTCAATCAGATGATAATGAAAAGGCCGATGATGCTGGCTCCGGTTCGGGCTCATCCGAAACTGAAGTTGTGACGAAGAATAGTGATTCCAGTTTAGAGATCATGTAGAACAAGCCAAACGACGACTTCTTTAAATTCAAAAATTTGCTTATTTTTCCTCTTGTCAGATTAGTTAAGGCCGTGAGCAAATTTGGGTGGCGTCATTATATATGTATGTGTATTTCATATATGTATACCTAATCAAATAATCAAATCAAATATCAATTTAGCATTTGTACTATTTTGAAAACTCAATTTAAAATATGTGTGTTTTTTTTTTTTTGTTTCTTTGATTCTATGCCGATTATAATGATGTATGTGCAAATCCAAAAAGTAATATGATCCGAATTTGATTGTTATCCGAGTATGTATGTATGTTAATCATTTCCAAATATGCACTCATTGCTGGGAATATTGCAATTTTCCCAGTGTTAATATTTACAATTATAAAAAAGTTTGATCAAAATCATAAAGTCATTGAGATAACATTTATATACTAATATATATATATATCTGAATACAGAGACAAATGCATTTCCAATTTATAAATTATAAGATGCTTGGCTAAATGAGTTAAATATGTTGTAGGATACAATTGAAATACATACATGTTAAATCAGTTTAAGCAAATAAGTCAAAACTGAAACGAGAATGAATGCTAATAACTATTAAAAGAAAGTATGTATATCTTTACATATATAAATGAAGATTTTTCATTCGTTGCATCACAAGCTTTGTTTTTTTCACTGATATAAATAGCTGGTTAGTTGCGGCCAAGAGCCATTAGGTTTTGGCTTAAAACATTCCATTCACTTTTATCAACGGATCAAAGTCGCACATAGTTAATCTTAGTTAAATGGAAATGCATTTATCTACACTCTCCGATTTTATAAGAATAACCAAATATATGGCAACAATAATTGGTGGTCCTAATATTTTGCAAGTTTTCCTGCATTAATTTCCAACACACACCCAGAGAGATAAAAAGAAAGAGACAGGTACATTAAAATGCAGCATGTTGCATTTTGATCATGATAATTATATATTATTAAAAAAAAAAAAATATATATATAGGTATATATATAAAAACAATCAAACCTTTACATTATAGCAACTTGAATTTTGAGAGACTTATTTTTTTTTTTTATTATTATGCGCACAAAAGGGTTTTTTTTTTGTTATGGAGGAAGTGTTCAGCTTAGTTCACACATTTCTAATCTTAAATATAGTATTACATTGGTTAGCTAAAAACTTGTGTGAGTTTTAATTTTTAATCTGCCGCCTTCTCCAAAATTCCTATAAATTGGCTACGTTTCCGATTTGCTTATTGATCGATTTCGATTCTAGGGGGATACATTAACATTTCATTGTGCGACATTTATTATTATTTTTTTTTGTTTTTTTAACTATGTATTACAAATTTGGTTCTCTGCGCTGCTCGCCGTTATTTTTTTTTTTTCGTTTTGTATTACTTTTGTTAGTTTTTTTTCTCCTTCGTTTATGAATTTTCTTCTTTTTTTTTTTTGTTTTAATAGATTTGTACATGCGATAAATTAGTTGTCAACTTGATTTTATTTAAAAAAAAAGTTCCTATATGTGTATAGTATATTTATATATAGATGTATGCAAGTTGGTTTTTTTTTTTTTATAGTCTCACATAAGATTGTTTAAGATTTTTATTTTTTGTGAACATGGAAAACAAAATCAGGTGTTTAACCCCCTACCCAAGTTGTAATGTATATGCAGATTAGATTCTCATTTTTGTGTTTTATTTATATTACCATTATTAATTTTTCTTTTTTTTGGGTAGATTTTCTTATCGCTTTTGAATCGATTAGATATACAAACGGCCTAGCCGTTAGTACATCTCAATCATGTAATATACATATATGTAATGCATATATATATATAATTATTAAAAACATATTTACATCAATTAAATATTAAACTTTTTACCAAAAAAAAAAAAAATATATATATATGTATATTAAGGGGCAAAAATCATGTTGGCATCAGTCACTGACTGAAAAATGCTCGGCAACCATATTAATTTTTTAACTGGCTAGGATAAGTATAAACGATTTCGTTAATTTTTGTTGTGTTTTTAAATTTACATTTCAATAAATTTAATAATAAATCGATTCTTTATACATTAAACAGCTTCCAGCTAAAGTTTTCGAAATTGTATATATACAAATATTTCTATTTCCTACAACTTTTCTTACGGAAATTTGTGAAGCGACTACACACAGGACCCACCACATTGGATACATTCATTGCAATTTGTTGAATATATCCTTCTGTTCTTGTTCGATTTCCTTAGCGGTTTCCTGTTAATGACAAATCCAAAATGATTTTTGATCTTTCGCCCAAAAAATTTATCCTAAAAATAACCACAAAAAAAAAAAAAAAAAAAACAAAAAAAATGTACAATGTAGGGCCCGCCCCTTTGTCCTTTACACGCCCGGCCTGACCTTCTCCGAGTTCCATTTATATTGCTGCACGGCCATGGTGAACAGGTAAAAACGCATCCACGCGAGACGATGAATTACTTATACCGCTGAGTTTATCACCGGCTGGCTGGTGGCGGAACTATTAATGCTATTTCCTGTTTGTCCGAAGCTGGACGATGCTGCCGCCGCTGCTGAGGTGCTTGCCGTTGCTGTTATGCTTACAGCCGCTGTGGTGGCCGCTGAACATCCATCGGGATAGCCACCAGATGCTGGTGCCGGTGACAGGGACATGGTCGATGATGAGGGCGACGAGCAATCACTCTGTACACTCATGGTCGGTGAGGCAGCCACTAGATTCGTACAGTTTGTGGTATTGCTAATGGTAAGAGGAAACTGCGGCGGCGGCTGCCCAGTCGGTGTATGGGGAGATAAAGGCGATGATGTGGAGGCTGGACTGCTGCCGGCACTGGTGGAATTACCCGTTGATGTGGCTATAACAGTGGAATTCCCCATTGTGCCCACAGAAGAATTGCTTATGATAGTGCTGCTGCTACTGTTAATAGTGGTAGAGTTGGGTATGGCTGTTGACGTAACTGGTGTCGCAGACACTGAAGATGCCGGTGAAGATGATTGGGTGTTTTGCTGCTGGTTGCTCCCGGCATGCGGTCCAGCCGCGGCAGTGGCAGCTGCTGCAACAGCGGCCCTTTCACGTTCGCGATCCCTTTGCGGTCGGAAGGCTTCTCGCAAAGCCTCCACCCGATTTTCATTGGGACCCCACCGCGCATAGCCAGCACTATTTTGCAGCCAAACCACTTGTGTTCCTTGCATGCATTTGATGAGGACCTCAGACCTAAGCAAAAACAAACAATTATCTTATTATGTGGGTAATATTTAATTTAGAGTTACTTACTTTTGCATCATATGTTGATAGCCGTGTCGGTACTCATGGGCCATTCCAAGCACAACCATCGAACGTCGCTTGTACATGCTCTCTTCCAATTTAGAGATGCTCTTCCACTCGGGCAGGAATACAATAAAGCTATAACGAGTATAGTTTAGTTTACATTAGTGAGTAGATTTTAGTGGATTTTCTTTTAATAGTTCTCAGCATACCTAAGTGGTTCCATAGTATCAGTTAGCAGTTTGTCAATATGAGATAGGCAGGCCTCAATTAGCTCCTCACAGTGCGGTGGATTTACTTGAAAGGAACCAGATACAGGCTTAAAGTCCAGGAATGGTCTGAAAAAGTGGCATTGTTAGCATTAAGGAACAGTGTTGGGAAACTGCAAAAACTGTCAACAGTTTTGCTGTGTGCTTTGGACACTATGAACAGTCGAAGCAAAGACAACAGCAAAAACCGAAACCTGACAGCAAAAGCAACGTATTCGTTTTAATATTTGCTAAACAGTGACAGCAATGAATAGCACAATATTTACGACTTTTGCTAATTCGACTACAGCAATTTAAACGCTGTTGAGGAATAAATTAACTTACCCACGAGAACCAAAATAAGCATCCGTATCGGCGAATGCCGAACAATATTGCCGAAAATATGAATTAAATGGTGAGGCAAAGCATTCAAAGCTTACACCAAACTGCCTATGAAGACACTCGAAAACGGGAACCGGTAACGCTGCCTGGGTAAGTTCCGCTTCCTGGGAGGAGTTAAGAGCATTCCCTAAGAATGTTTGATATCTTTTAGTAGGCACCATACACGTCCGATGAACAGATCAAATTTCTTATCATCAAAACAATTATGTCTATACAATTGCTCGAGTTTTTGTAAATAGGTTAGATTGATATACTGGGCATCTGGTTGATTCATAGTGGTTGGTGTATATTTGATTATCATGTGATCGCGATCCTGCAAATACTCAATGGCCGGCATGCGGGGCGATGGGACAGCAAATTGTATGGGATAACACCAGACTTTCTTCAAATGCGGCGGTGGTGGCGGCGGTGTCGGCTCTGGTATGCCATGCTCTTTTAGCAATTGGATATGTCGTTCACGTATCTTACGCGCATGATCTGCCGATAGATGATAGATCTTGATGCATAATGTTTCCACACTGCTTTTAACCGTTTCTACCAAATGAGGTTCACATTGTCGCTTGAGATGGGCAAGGCGATCTTGAAAATCCTCGTAACTGGCTCCAACCGTTCGTCTTAGCCATTGGAATGTGTCCTCCACATTCCATTTGACTACTTTCTTGGATTCCGCGGGAGCCGATCGTGATTCAATTATTTGTTTGGCCGCCTCTGCATACCGGGACAGCTGCTTGCGGGCATCTCCAGTGAATTTCGGTTTAACTATCTTAATGGGTATATCGGCCATGATCTCCCTGAACATGGAGCTGGAGATTTCGGGCAGGCAATGGCTGGGCAACAACGGATCACATCCCGTATCGATGACCTTGCGTTCCATTAGCCAGCGATTAAAGGAATCTCGTGGAGCTTTAATATTCTCACGACGCATGCACAGATCCTCGTAGGTTTTTAGTAGTTTCATGGTAAAGGCAGCTCTTAAGGCCTCAATTTCAGGATGCGGCTGTGGTAGAAGCGTCGGGGGACGCTCTACTATTACTGCATTCGTGCAAACTTCCAGGTCCCACGGTCCTGCCAACACAAACTTTTTCATAGGTGGACCTCCGCCTACGTGATGTTGTTGTTGCTGCTGGGCATGCGGATGCGGATGTATGTGCATGTCTTCCGAAGGTCGACGCTTTAAATGATGATGGTGATGATGATGGAGTTGCTGTTGTTGTTGTTGTTGGTGTGGCGTCATTGGCGGTGCACCTGGTCCCGCATGACAAATGCCCAAAGGATCTGTCAGAGGATCAAACGGGCGTGTTCCAGGCATTTCCCATAGTGACTCCCCTGTCACTTTGTTCCAGTAATAAGGTCGATTCTCTCGCTTCGACCAAAACTTACGCCATCCCTGATTTACCAGCTCTGCAGTAAGTTCCTCACCAAATCCTCCTGGACCAAGATGGCTGGGAGGACCCTGAGGAGTATGGGCCATGCTTTCTAGGGGTGAGGGTGTATGCGATTTAGTTGGCGTTGAGGGGGGACGAACAACTGGGCACCGGAGAGCCGCCGGCATTCATAGTGGTTGCAATTGGTGAATGATCCACACCACTCATAATAGGCCCAGTGGCAATTGGTGCTCCAGCTGTCGGTGAGGGAGCTATGTTATTGGAGGCACTAGCTGTCAATTGCTCCCAGGCACTCTGGGATGAGCTGCTGCTGGCAGCAACGACTGGCGGGGCCGCTGACGCTGGTGTTCCTGTAGAGGCGATCACGGATGGTGGCATCGCTACCGTCCCCGGCACCAAATTGTGTATGTTGTTACTGTTGTTGTTAGCTGCCATGATGCGAAACTGGTAAAAAGAAATTTAAACAAAAATTGTTTGTTTACAAATGAGAGAGTCAAAATACTGCGAGTTAGAGAGAGAAAGTAGAAGAGAGGGAGAGAGAGTGAGAGAAAGAGAGAGCAAAATGATTATCGCCAATGTGCAGTGATGACATCTTCAGAAAAAAAGCCAAACTTTTGTTCACTTTACTGGACATCAAATTATTTAAAAGCAAAAATTAAAATGCATATTAGAGAAACACAATAACAATGAACAATATTGCAACACTAGACACATATATAAATATATGATAATGATATACAGTTCTACACATTTGTATTTTTAAGAAACGCCAATTTTATATATTTAATTATTTCTATTATATCTGTCTGTACTTCATTTACATGTTTATGGACCCACTATGCGCATATGGAACTACAGATTTAAACGAAACGGAAAAAACGGCTACATTTAGCGGGATAGAAACAACGCTAGTGTTGTCAACTCTAACAGATAATAATGAGCGCAGAGTCAGAGTCAAAGAGTCCGATAACTGGCATTAGTTCACAACAGACACTCAGCGAAGCGAGATCAAGCACGCGCTAGGGTCGAGCTAAAACTTGCCGGCGATATTGGAGGATTAGGAGAAAAAAAAATTGAACACTTTATGAAACTAATAAATATCTAACTGCCAATAAATGCTGACAATTGCAATTGTCACCTTAACCCCACCTCCGCCACAGGCATATATGCAAGCAGTGGGTCCTGCCAGCAAGATTTCCAGAGCGCATAATTGAGAGAGTGTGGGAGACAGACAGAAAGCAAGAGAGAGAAAGAGAGCGAGAGCGCAAACCACAACAACGAATGAGAAATCAAAACAAATTGCAAAAGAATAGAGATTTTCTGTATGTTTTGACGAGCGTGTACTTTGGCGTATGCGCACCGCCAGAAAACAGAAAATACAACAACAAAATGTATAAAATTATTTGCCACACACACGCACACACACACAAACTAGTATATTTTTGTATATACATATACATATGTACTTATATATATTTACATATATGCAGAGGCATTATGCATGCCTTAAACAATTGCAATTGCACTTGAATAAAATTACAGCAAAACACTCTGGTTTCGTGGCCTTACTCTCTGCCTACGTCATGGCATGAAAATAATGGCGCGCTTTTTTCTGTTGTTGTTTAGTTTCCATAATTCCAAAATATAAAAAAAAACTTAACAAATTGAAGAGAAAAAAACCATAGTAAATCAAGAAAACATTCTCTTTAATTCGAGTTTAATGAAATAAACAATAAACAAACATATTCTGGCGTTGGCGTTGGCGTTCCTGCAACTGAAGTAAAAGGAAAATTTCTCTACACTTTCTTTTTTCACATCAATATTTTGTGCCGTTGCCTTCATCTCTCGATCTCGTGTGGCAACCGAAATGCCCATTTGCCACAAAACTCACCTAGTTTAACTATGCTACAAAGTGGAAAAACACACGCAACGTGTATGTAAACATTTAGCGTATTTTGTACGTAATAATTCCCGCGATTTTTGTCTAGAAAAATTAATTTTTTGTTCTCCCGAATTCTTTTTTCAACTAGTTCTGTGGATGGGGCATCCAGCGATAATGGTCATAAGTTGTTATCGATAACGCAAACACAGGGATGCCACCTCATGGTACACAGAACAACAGATAAATGTCGTCTCTAGCAAGAAGTGCTTTAATGTTTTTGTTGTGTTTATTTTGTTCTGCAAATTCTTTATTTATTTTTCTTTTAAATTTCTTTTTGCTTAGTTTATTGAAACTATTATAGCATATTTTCTAAATCCAATGTCTTGCCATTATCCATTGCCATTTTTTTCGAATCGTCATCAAGACCACTGGTCAATCCATCGTACTCCACATCCGATGACCCTCCTGGCGGTACATTATACATTCTACGATAAGAGGCTTCTATATTTTCATCAAGCATACGCTCAACAATATCAGTTTGGGTTAAACCTGCTGCCGGGCCGGGACTGGCAGTGGTCATCTTAAGTAGAAAATCCGCCGGATCACTATGCTGGGCTACATTTTGAGGCAGATTTTTTGCCATTCGATCCATCCGGAGGGTTAATTCGGCACTCTCAGCCCCCATTTTACAAAGCGCACACCTACTCTTTGCTATTTGCTTCTTTAAATTATGCAAAGTTATGCGATCCTGAGCTAAAAGCATACGTTCCTGTGATAATTGAGCCTCCTTCTCGCTCAGTTCATGTGCACGTTTTCCCAGTAACTGTAGTTTGGCTTGTAGCAATTGCTCGGTTTCGCGGGCTTTATGCTCTACCATTTGACAGCGGCCTGTAGCCATGCGATACGCACTAGAAGATTGAGCCAGCTCATCTTCACGCAGGTTCAGTGCATTCTCTTTATCTAGGAGAAGACGCTTACGTTGTTCCACCTCACGTTGCAGCTTGTGACAGCGTTCACGCTCTTCATCCGCACGACGGATGGCATCTCTGGCCACTTTAAGCTGAGCTTCCAATTCCATGCGCTCCTGATCATGATGACCGTTCTCGTCATGAAGTTGTTGCCTCATTTCTAGCTGCTGTCGCTCCACGGCTAAACGTGAGCGTTCCTGCTGAAGATCATGATGCAGTCGCTCCGTTTCTGCTAATTGCAGAGTTTTCAGCTCCTCAATGCGTTTTTCATCACGTTCCATTTGCTCACGATGGAATGCCTTCTCATTCTCAAAAGCCTTCTTCTCTGCCTCAAGGCTGGCCATGCGTTGCCTCAGCTGCCAGTTCTCCTCGGCAGATTCCTTAGACAGACGACCCAACTGTAGCTCTAAGGTGCTGACCAGTTCCATGAGGCGACGCTTCTCCGCATCTGCATTCTCCTCATCTATTTTTAAGCGGCGCTCTTGATCATCTAATCGCTTTTCCCCTTACCTCCAGTTGGCGTTGTCGATCTTGTCCAGTTGTTAGGCCATTGCTTAGCTCTTGCAGATTATTTGAGGCCGTACGTAGAGTTTCCATATAGTTTCCATGATCTTGCAACGCTGCCATTTCCAATAACTTGGCCTGCCGAATCGCCTCTAAATCCATTTCGTGGGAATTTCGTAATTTCCGAACTTCATCTTCATGATCTTGTTTTAGATTAGTTATTTGCTCAGTATAATCATCCTTAAGTTTCCCTAGCTTGTCAAGATAATATTGGCGCAACTCTCCATTCTCTGATTTAAGTCGATCCTCAACAGCCAACAGATGATCCTCTAGGACTTTAAGTTGCTTTCTATAGGATAAACGAATATTGTGCGTAAAAAGATGGTGGAGACAATGGCGTCCATGACTTACTTGTAGGATCCTTCAATCATCTCAATTTCCTGTTCGTAGTTCACCTTCATGTTGGCCACTAGTTCCTCCAGCCGTAGTTTTTCCAACATATTTCGCTTGACATCGGACTCCAGTTGCAGAAGTTGATCATTTTTCTCCTCCTGATTCGCAGCCTGTTTCTCTTCTTTTTCCTGTTCTCTTGGCTTTGAAAACTTCTGTTGTTCCTCCTCTTTTTCGACTGTTTCCATTTCACGTATATGGACAGGCTGTGACATCATTAGTTGAATATGCATATTGATTCTCTGCTGCTGCACCTTAATGTGCTCCTCCATTTGCTGCTGACGCTGCAATTGCTGCTGGATAAGAGATTGAAATTTGCGATCCTGATCCTCTTGGCGTCGTTGCATTTCCAATAAAGCACGCTCCTGGTTCTTCATTTGGGCAGCAATCAGCAATTGTGATTCCTGTTGCTGCAGAGCCTCAAATTTGTGGCTACTCTCAAGATTCAGGCTGTTAAGAAGAAGAATATTCTGAGTGGCCGAGTTACCTGCAGTTGCTGCAATTATTGGTAATCTATTCTCCTCCTCAGAGTCTGGATTCTTTGAAGTAGAAAGCAATGGATTGGGGACGACCACAGATTTCTTTACGATCTGTGGCGAACGTGGTGTAGGCGGCCGTTCTTCTATCTGGCTAGGTCCCGCCTCCAATCCCAACCAATCTGCTGTAGTCGATGTAGGTGCACGTTTTTTCGAAACAGGTGTGGACATGCCCGAAACATTTGCATTTGTGGCAGCATCTTTGCCAAATAAACCGAGCGGATCGGCATTAACAATTGCCGATTGGGCCGAGCTACGTCTACCCGTAGAGGTTTTTGGTCGTGCTTGCGAGTTCTCCGTAGTTGTATCCGTTGACTGGCGAGACATGGAAGGTTTGGCCGTCGCCGGCCTGCTTAATATGTCATCGAAAATGTTTTTCTTTGGCTCAGCTGCTGGCAGTAAATCATCGAAAAGATTTTTCCTTGCTCCGCCGCTCTTTGGACGCTTGGGATCGAAACCCAGATCATCGTCATCTGCTACGGCAGCATCATCGTCCAGCGAAAGCGATGGTTTCTGTTTGACAATGCGCGGCGTGCTATGGGCAATGGGCTTTGATTTGCTTGAGACGTCTACTGGACTCTGGACATCTGCTTCAGTTTCTTCTTGTATGCCAAATAGATCAACAATTTTGCTGGATTTGTTGCCAGACGAAGGCTTTTTTAAATTACCACCAGATGGTGTATCAAAGAAGTTATCATTGTCCAAACTATTGTCGCTTAAGAGCTCAGCTAAAGGATCGTCGTTAAAATTCATAATACAAATTTATTAAATTTCCAAAAAGCAAAATGAAAACACAAGCAACCGTTGCCTAGTAACGGTTTCATTGGCTAATTCAAAAATGTTTACCTGCCAGTCGGATGTCGATACTTCTATCGAATTTACCTAAACTGCTTCGCAACACTTGCACTTTACCTTTGACAATTAAACAATACTTGTAAAAATAATTTGTTGATAAATAGTAAATAAAAACTTGCAGTCCAGCATTGTAAAGAGTAAAAGCAAAAAAAGAAAACGAAGATGAGCAATATCTATATACAAGAGCCGCTGACGTCGGGCAAGGTCCTTCTAAAGACCACAGTGGGTGATATTGATATCGAGTTGTGGGCTCGCGAGTGCCCCAAAGCCTGCCGAAACTTTGTCCAGCTATGCCTGGAGGGATACTACAACAACACTTATTTTCATCGCCTGGTAAAGGGATTTATTGTCCAGGGTGGTGATCCGAATGGCGATGGAACTGGCGGCGAGTCCATTTATGGACATCCATTTAAGGATGAATTCCACTCAAGATTGCGCTACACACGCCGGGGTCTGCTAGGAATGGCCAATTCAGGAAAGGATGACAATGCCTCACAGTTCTTTTTCACATTTGATGCAACACCAGAGTTGCAAAATAAAAAATACTCTGTTCGGCAAGGTAACAGGTGATACCATTTACAATATGCTAAAACTAGAAGAGGGTATGGTAGATCATCAGGAACGACCTATGCATGCCCATCGTATTGTAGCAGCCGAAGTACTTAGCAATCCCTTTGATGACATTGTCCCACGATCTCTGAATAAAACGGAAGCAAAACCCAAGAAAAGCAAAAAGCAAAGACAAGGGGTGAAGTAAGTAATAAATTTATAAAGCTGACGGTTTCAATTTTCGGCTTTAACTTTTTTATGACTTTAGAAATTTTGGCCTGCTGTCTTTTGGTGAAGAAGCCGAAGATGATGAACAAGAAACTAATGTCTATGTGAAGAAAAATGCAGGTAAAGCGAAATCTTTGCACGATGTCACGGATGATCCGAAACTAAGTAAAGAAGCCATTCAAATATCCAATTCGAAGCATCCGGATAGCGAAGATTATATTTCCGACGACAATCAAGAGGAGCAACAAAAGGAATCAAATATAAAAACCCACTCGGCATCAGAACTGATTAAGAAGAAATTAGCAAAATCGAAAAACCCTGGCGATCTTCCAGCCAAAACCACGGTTAGTGATGGTGATGATGACGATGTGGATTATGATAAGGACCAACTCATGACCAGAGAGCAAGAACACAAGCTCAAGATCTCAAAAGAAAAGTAGGTTAAACTTAAACTAAACTCGCTTTTTGGTCGTCAATAATTTTCCTTCATTTTAGAATTAAAATACGCGAGGAAATTGCCTCTCTTAAGAAACAATATCAAATGGATAAAATCTCAAAAGATAAACTCCTTACGAACAACGCTAATGATAAGAAATCCAGCAAACCTGATATCAAAGGGGATGGCGACAATCATTATATTGAAGATTTCCTTAAATCAAAAGAGCTTTATACAAAGAAAACCAAACTATCCACATCCAAAGATGTGTCACGGTAAGCTAAAAGAAATGTTTAATAGTTATTTCCTGATATAATTTTGCATTTGTACAACATTCAGGGAAGAATTCACGTTAAAATTGCTTTCAAAATTCCGATCTAAATTGGATAATATTAAACAAAAATCCGAAACGGATGATAATGCCGCAGACAATTCTAAGCCATCCACCGATGACAGTGCAGTGGAAAAAGAAATTGTTGGAGATGAATGGCTGGCGCATACTTTGAATTTCAACGGTGGAGCAGCGGCTCCAGTTTTGGCCAAAGATGCAAATAATAAGGGCGATGACTGGTACGATGCCTACGATCCTCGCAATCCACTAAATAAGCGAAAGCGTGGGGATATAAAATCATCCCATAAATCCAAATCATCAAAACGTTCGTAATAACCCATGATATCTACGAATTGTAAATAAAATGGAATTTTTCCTAAAAAAACTTTGTGTTTATTACATTTATTTATCGGCAAATACTATAAAAAATATATCTATATCAAACCGTGTATTTGCACATTTTGTGACTAAAATTTCCTTCTTCATTATTAAAAGAATACATTTTCTTGCAATTTTGAATTTATTTCGATTTTAATGTCGTTATTCCACCAGGGTTACATACTATCGACGATTTATCGATATCATAATTGCCATCGATAATTCAGCCAATGAGTAACAGTAGCCGCAGCTGAAATAAAGCAAAAACAAAAACGAAACGGAACTTCAAGGTGAAGTAATTTGGCTTAAATTTAAAAACTCAGGTAATTACTTCAGGCAAACAAAGCCAAAATTATATTTAATTATATATAAATGGCAATTAGCTACACATTGACTCAAAGTTGAGTGAATTTTTGGCTAACGGTTGCGTCAATGAAATGAAATTATTGATTTTATTTGGCAATTTGTTTTTTTGTTGTCCCGTTTGCACCACTTGTCGTTGTCTTAGCTACTGCCGCCGCCGAGGCCAGAGGCAGAGGCGCAACTGCTGCCTGAGTTGAAGAGAAGTTAGTCATAGCATAATACATACGACGTATACTTTGCGATGAGTGCCAAGAGTAAACGCCCCGGGACGGCAAATGGTCAGCAGACGCCCAATGAGTGTGTTCAAGTGGTTGTCCGATGTCGTCCCATGAGCAATCGTGAACGTTCCGAGGGCTCCCCCGAAGTGGTCTCCGTCTATCCGAATCGTGGTGTTGTGGAACTACAAAATCTGATTGATGTGAATAAGGAGCAACGGAAGGTCTTTACCTATGATGCAGCCTATGATGCCAGCGCCACACAGACAACTCTCTATCACGAAGTGGTCTTTCCATTGGTCAGCTCTGTCCTAGAGGGCTTTAATGGTTGCATTTTTGCCTATGGCCAGACGGGTACTGGCAAAACCTTCACCATGGAGGGAGCCAGAGGCAATGATGAACTGATAGGCATCATTCCACGGACATTTGAGCAAATTTGGCTACATATTAATCGCACAGAGAATTTTCAATTTCTTGTGGATGTATCCTATCTGGAAATCTATATGGAAGAGCTGAGGGATTTGCTTAAGCCCAAGCAATCCAAGCAATTGGAAGTACGTGAGCGTGGCTCTGGCGTTTATGTACCCAATCTGCATGCCATCAACTGCAAAAGTGTCGAAGATATGTCTCGAGTGATGCAGCTGGGTAACAAGAATCGCACGGTTGGTTTCACCAACATGAACGAGCATAGTTCACGGTATGTGGAAGGTTATTCGTATTCAATAGAATTGAATCTTACTAAAATTGTTTTCGTTTTATAGTTCACATGCCATTTTTATGATCAAAATCGAAATGTGCGACACAGAGACGAATACAATAAAGGTGGGCAAACTGAATCTAATCGATCTGGCGGGCAGTGAACGTCAATCGAAAACGGGTGCATCTGCTGAACGCCTTAAGGAAGCCAGTAAAATCAATTTGGCTCTTTCCTCACTGGGCAATGTTATATCCGCTCTGGCCGAAAGTTCACCCCATGTACCGTATAGAGATTCGAAGTTAACGAGATTACTCCAGGATTCGCTGGGTGGTAATTCCAAGACCATTATGATAGCCAATATTGGACCCTCAAACTATAATTACAATGAGACATTGACAACGTTGCGATATGCATCGCGAGCGAAATCCATACAGAATCAGCCCATCAAGAACGAGGATCCTCAGGATGCCAAGCTTAAGGAGTATCAAGAGGAAATTGAGCGTCTCAAGCGGTTGATAGCACCACAGCAGCAACAGCGAAGTGAGAAACACACAGCAAATAAAAAACCGCGTGCTAAGAGAGCCAAACCTAAGGAACAACAATTGGTATTAGCCACCACGACCAACACGGAGCCCGAGGTGGAGGAAGAAGAGTCAACCGATTCTGAAGCGGACAAAGAAAATGAGGCAGAGGTGGCCAAATCGAATGAGGAGCTAGAAAAAGAACGAGTGGAGAATGCTAAATTGGCAGCCAAATTGGCCGAATTAGAAGGCCAATTAGTTAGAGGTGGCAAAAATCTGCTGGATACGTATAGTGAGCGTCAAATTGAGCTGGAAAAGAAATTGGTGGAGATAGCTGAGCGGAAGAAACGAGAAATTGAAATCCAACAGCAATTGGAACTGCAAGAGGAGACCACCTTGGAAATACGTGAACGCAACATCTCCCTGGAGCAAGAAGTTGAGCTGAAGAAGCGTAAATTGTCCAAATGTTATGCCAAATATTTGGCATTACAGCAGGAACTAAATGATTGCAAACACGATCATAATCAGGATCTACGTGAACTGGAGATGGCACAGAATGAGCTGGTCAAAGAGTTGAAACGTCAGCTCCTAATCATTGACAACTTTGTGCCCATTGAGGTTAAGCAACGGCTGTACACGCAGGCCAAATACGACGAGGAGCAAGAGGAATGGAAATTCTCATCACTGCCGTTGCCGATGTCCTTGACACCGGATGGCAAATTTGGCAGCAAACGACCCGTATCGCATCCACAGCGCAGGCGCCCTACCTCTGAATATGCCCTACAGGAGGCCAAATCTAACTCACCCAGCTCATTGCGTTTCAAGAGCGAGAATATTGTCGGCTATGAATTGGAAATGCCCTGTCGTACCACCCAGGAATACCGCACACCCAAAGTGTCAGCCTCCTTGCAGGCTGTCCTAGCCCAGGCCATGCAAACGGGCAGCGATGATATCGATATTGTAGATTCCCATACCAATTCGCTGCGCAATCGTCTTGAGAATATCATAAACGGCAGCAGTGGCGGAGGAAATGGTGGAGGATCACCAGTTGGCCCAGGAAATGGTATTGTACCTGCACACGCCATTACTCCTGGTAGTGGCGGCGTTGGTGGTAGCAATGGTGGTGTTGGTGGCGGTGTCCGCAGTATAAAATCCAGTCGTGGTCTGCCCAGTGCGGACTCGAATCGCCGTCCACCCACTGGTCGTGTGCCTAGCAAAAAACCAGCCTCCGCCTATCCCAAAGCTCGGGGATTGGTTAACAAATAAATCGAATCGAATCGAATAGAATCAAATCGAATGGACTAACAGCCACACCTCACTCATTTGGATGCAAAACTAACCAAAGTATTCATAGTCACATCAAATGCAATATGTTTAATCAAAAGCAAAAAAAAAAAAAAATACGTTTTTAGCCCAATCTTCTCACATTTCGCGCTTTATAAAAGATATTTTTTTTTTTTTTTTTTAATAATTGTGTTAAATTGTTTTTTCTTGTTTTTTTTTTTGTTTTTTTATGCTTGTTCATGCAAAAAGAATCGGCTAAGTTAAGCAAATAATTTCATGATTTTAATCTCAAAACTTATATTCAACTTATGACAATATTTTGAATACAATACTAATCTTTATAACAAATTATGTTGCTTAGTTGATTGAATTGTGTAAAACAAGACATCTACATATATATATATATATTGTTTTTATTTCCTTTTTGTTATTGCTTATTTTCGTATTCTTTCTTTTCGTTTTTAATTTTGTGTTTTTTGCCCTTTTGGCGGATAATGCATTTATCGCCCCAAACTTAAACTTAGAATAAAGGGCGAGGCGGCAAGCAGTCATATTTCAAGTGCAATCTAAATTTAAGTTCAATTTCGCGACTGCAACAGTTTATTATTTGTGTAATAATATTGCTAGTGAAAACTGATTTCTTTATTATTATTTGTAATTTAAGTTAAGCTTATAAACCAAATAAAATACAACCACCATAGGCACAACAACAACAACATAATTAGAATGTGAGTTATATTTTGTTTCGAAACTAATCGTTTATTTCAAGTAAGTACCTACTACAGTGAAACCTAGATATAGTGAACTTCGTTATAACAATAATCTCTTGATGAGCACTTTTAGAAAGAGAATTTTACGGGTTCCTTTAGTTTTGTCATATCGCGGCCAAAATATTTTGTTCATACTATACAGGTCCGATTTGTCAATTTTAGTTGATTTTGACTTGGTCAAACTTTTTTCTCTGTTTTATGGAGAATATGTTACCAACTTGATGCATGTAAAGGATCCGTAATTGGGGGAATCAGGCCTCCCCCAAGAAGGATATTTCACCTGTTGAAGACCCGATTCCCCCAAATCTATTCCTATGTAGATGCATATGTACATATGTATATCCATCACTGGGCCGAGTATAAAAATCTGAAGAATATTGTTCATCATATTCGATTAAGAACAAATCCCCAACAAGATGTTTATAAATTTTGAATTGAACTACCATCTATGCTAAATTTAAGTTTTATTATTTAAATAAAGGTTAACAAGTAAAAAATGGAATTTTCGTGATGGAGTTTTCGGACATTTATCGGACATTTATCCTAATTGAGACTCAATTTTTTTTTTTTTACGGCTTGAGACGAACTGAAATCGTTTAGAACTTATATAGGGTAGATATTGATTAGTGTTTCTCAAATGGGAGAAAAAAGTCTAATGTATGTATATTCTTAGGAACAGGTGAGAAATATTTGTTAACAGACAAAAAAAAAAAGCATTTTGCTAACATCTTATACATCTTTTTCCAACGGCGAAATTCGTTTTAAAAGTTTTTTGAAATAATTTTTATCCTTAAAAATGAAAATCGTATTTAAGGCAATTTGTTGATTAATTTTCGAATAAACAAATTTAATTATATTTGCATTTAACGTGTTCTATCTGTCATTTATTAACTTATCTATTCAAAAAGCCAAAATGCACAAAGAGACTGTAGAACAAGGATAACTTCATAAGGATAAAACTTCATATCATTTAAGTCGCAGTCACCAAATAAGTCATTTATATGTACATAGTAAATCAAAATTATACTAGTATATCCAGCCAAAAATCCAACTATAGTATGATACGTCTTGCAGCAATATATAATTCCTAGCCTTAATTTAGTTGGATACTTTAGGAATTTACATGGATGTACATAATATCTATATATGGTTTCTCTTTATTTTAATCATAATAAATGCACATAGTTTTTAATTGGATCTCATTCACAATCATTGAATGACTTTCAAGGAGCGTCCCACTTCGATAAAGGCTGCAATAGCACGATCGATATCCGTCTCAGTATGGGCAGCTGAAATCTGTACACGAATGCGTGCCTTGCCTTCAGGAACCACCGGATAGCTAAAGCCAATAACATAAATACCGCGAGCTAAAGCAATAAAGACAATTTGAAACATTAGAGCAAGAGAGAAAGAGAGAGAGAGAGAGAGAGAGAGAGAGAGAGAGAGAGAGAGAGAGAGAGAGATATAGAACTTTTTGTGGGGAGGTATTGAAGAAACTTACTTAGCATTTCATCAGCAAATTTAGATGCTAAACGTGCATCGCCAAGCATTACTGGACAAATGGGATGATTTTCACCGGCTATGGTGAAACCAGCCTTGGTCATGGCACTACGGAAACGCTGCGTGTTACTCTGGACACGTTGGGTTAACTCGCTTGAGCTGAGCAGCATATCCATTACCTTTAGGCCAACTGCAACCACGGCCGGGGGCAATGTGTTCGAGAATAGATAGGGTCGAGATTTTTGACGCAAAAATGTAATTAGCTCAGTTGGCCCAGTGGTATAGCCTCCAGAGGCGCCACCAAGTGCCTTGCCAAGTGTGGAATTGATAATATCAACTTCGCCCATAACTTGGGCATACTCTTCAGTGCCACGTCCGGTGGCACCAAAGAAACCCGTCGCATGGCATTCATCGACAAATACTAAGGCATTGTATTTCCTGGCCAATTCGACAATTCGTGCCAATGGCGCTATATTGCCATCCATGGAGAATACTCCATCAGTGGCAATCAATTTTAATCTCGAGTCACTGGCATCTTTCAGCTTTTGCTCCAAATCATCAAGATTGCGATGCTTATAGCGTTGCTTCTTGGCCTTGCATAGACGTATACCATCAATAATTGAGGCATGATTCAGTTCATCCGAAAAGACAGCATCATCGGGAGTTAGAATTGCCTCAAAGAGACCAGCATTGGCATCAAAACACGAGGCATAGAGTATGGTATCTTCTCTTCCATGAAATTGGGCAATCTTTTTCTCCAACTGCTTGTGTATATCCTGAGTTCCACAAATAAAGCGAACTGAACTCAAGCCAGCTCCATATTTGGACAATAAATTCTGACTATACTCGACAATTTCCTCATTATTCTAGATTGAGTTCAAAATTATTCGAAATTAGAGAAAGTCAGTTAACCATCGTGGTCTAAATTTTGAACTTACCGCCAATCCCAAATAGTTATTGGCACAAAAGTTGAGTATCTTTTTATCACTGCCTTGGACAGTAATTTCGGTGCTTTGTGCTGATGTTATGATACGTTCAGCCTTAAAGGTCCCTGCCTCCTTAATATTGGCCAACTGAGTGCTCAACAATTCACGCAAATGATTCTGTGCCGGGACACTGTAATGGCGATAGGCTACAACATTTCCAATTGATATGATAGCAAATTAATTTCATTTACTACAAAAACTTAACCAAATTGAAACAATTGTAGCAATAGTTCACCCACCTCCACCTCCTCCTCCACCAGCACATCGTAATAGCAAAATTTTCGAGAAAATTGACATAATGTGCGACTGACTGGATTTTTGTTGTTGTCGTTCAAATAGCTATGTCTTTTTATAGATGACGATCCGACGAAGCGATCTCAACCGTTGCGCTGCTTTTTTGCTTTTGACGACAACTGAATGCGATGGCAACCACAAGCTACATGGACAGGCCCACCATAAATACATATGTATGTACATACATATGTGTATATGTACGTTTCGCCTCCAAATACATAAATGGGAGGCACACAACGGAGTGCACCAGCTGATTTTTCAGAGAGAAACACAAAAGACAGTAGGGGATTTTCTAGGCAATTCACAAAATTTACAAAGGTTTAGAATAACTTTTCGGTTTTGTATAGCTATTCTATATTACAATCGATCCTTAAGCCGGCAAATCAAAAGGTTTTGATACCAATTCAAAAGATCACGCGAAATTTGCTTGCATTTGGTTTTTCAATTATAGGAATCTCAAGTTTCAAAATCGGGATAAAATGCCTCCCTTTGCCCTAACCGACTATATCCAAGTGAGCGGTGAATTTTGTAAGCAATGTTAAGAAGATGTATCTAAATAAAACTAAATCCGCTCCTGTTCATAATCTGTATACAGAGTTTATATGCGTTTAGCTAAGGCTTCATTAGGTACTATACATAAAATTGATTTAATTTACTTTCACTATTGTTGTCATAGCTGCCGTTCTTGCCAGTAGAAATTGACACATAGATATATAGAGATACACAAACAAACAGACATATATACCTATAATACATACATACGTATAAAATGGTTAATATGTTTGTGCAAATTATTTTCAAGGTTATTCTACATATTAAGAGGGATTTGCTTTCGTTTATATTTTTCATGATTATCTGATCGCAATAGTGGAACACATCACTGATAAGGGAGAAGCAAAATGCCAATATATTATATGGAATACAGTAGAATCTGTTTATAACGACTTGGCTTATAGCGCCCGTCCGGTTACAACTACGAAAATGCCTGATGACTTGGTTGGTCCCCATTCAAACTTACATATATGAAAGGGCCTCCGCTTATATTTTTCACAATTCAACCGAATATTATGACAAAAATTTGATAAATGGGGTCATTGTACTGATAGTAGCAGCAAATATGCCCAATTTCCGTCAATATGATTATATTAACTTAAATAGTTTTCCCTCAGCAGGTGCAGCAGCTAAGACACATTTCCACATTGTTTCCGTTTAATGGAAATATAATACAGTTTTAACGATGATTACGATGACGACACTAATCTGCTAAAGCTTTTTATAGGTACAGTCGAGTCTCGATAATTCGTACCCCGCCATATCGAAAACCTCAATATTTCGTAAGAAACTTCTGTTCTCTTGAAAAAACCTCGTTGGAATGGAAAACCCGGTAAAACGAAAACCGTATAAATTCTGTTCCCTTGCTATTTTGAATTATCAAGACTCGTCTGTATATGCAAACATAAAATAAACTTTTTCATATAGTTGTAATTCGCAACTAGTTTCAGCGTTAAAGTTGAGTGGTTTGGTAAACGACCTGAAATTCGCGACAAAATTTGGCTTTTGGCAAAACGAATTCGAGTTTCCTGTTAAAAGAGTATTTAGATAAAGGCAATACAAATTTTGGTCTAAGTGAAGCATTTTCCATCAAATTCAATGCTAGATAACACAGTTTCAAGAGTCTGAGGAACAACCTAAAATCATTGGTCATCATTATTGCATACGCCCCTTCTTTTTGTAATCATTTTGTGGTGTATACATAAAATACAAGTACCAAGCAGCTCTGGTTTCAGTATACGTTCGGATATCATCCTATTAAGTTTGAAAGAGAACAAATCTTTGATTCTCTGATCCAAAAAAAAAGGATCTTTGTGTTGTGCTTGAATAGAAAAAATGTGTTAATATGTTTAGTACGCCCAATTTGCGTGAATTATGGCTTTGCCTGTTCGTATTCCTTATTCATTCATCCATTTACGTTTATGGAGCTAAGGAAAATTATGAAAGTCGTGGCCAAATCATTGGCCAACACAATGGCAATTTGCTGCTCGAAACGGCCAACGATCGGAATATAACAGTTCGCCTAATGGGCGATGCAGCCACAATCCTGGTGAATGATGTCGATATGATGGAAATATTTCGACGACGTCAGCGAGCAATTGCAGCCCGTAAGGCAAATGAGCGACGAGAGCCCTTATCAGTGGAGCCAATAAAAGGACAATTTCGTATAACTAATCGCAATTTGTTTAAATTGGAAAGACGCTTGAATAGATTATCAAACGGCACGAAACGAAATGGTGTTAGCCGAAAGTTGTTACGAAAACAAAAACAACGTCTTCAACGAATCGAAGACTCCATACAGAACGTTCAAAAGACTCTTGTCAAAGATGAGTGCCAATCCAATCCGTGTAAAAATGGTGGAATCTGTTATGATGCTTACGAGGCATTTCAATGCGAATGTCCAGCCGGTTGGCAAGTAAGTACGCTCTTTGGGTAGCTGAACAGAAGGGGCGTCTCTTTCCAATGAGTGTGAGAGAAGGAGACAGAGTGATATCTGATCGGGGGGCGTAATCAGTAATCGTTTAACAGCCTTTGAATCGATCCACATTGTTGAGAAAGAATTCTCCCAAAGACATAAGTGAAATCAAAGATTGTTGGGTATATTCAGTTTGGTCTACACAAACATAATTTAATGCAAAAGGTGGGGTTGTGATCGTGGTAGAGTAAGAGATCCTGAACCGCCCCTGCTGACAAACTCTTTTCCTAAACTTTTCCCTCCCACTTTCACTAAATTCATAACAGGGACCCACATGTGAGGACGATGTCAATGAATGCTTTGACTTAGCTGGCACCGATCTCGCAGCATGCCAGAATAATGCTCAATGCATTAACACTCCGGGCAGTTACCGGTAAGTAGAACCACAGATTTCTCTCCGTAACCACTGCTTACTGGTTTTTTGCCTATTTCCAGATGCGTTTGTCGCAATGGCTTTACGGGAACTCATTGCCGTCTCCGTCACAATGCTTGTCTTGCCGAACAGTCAAAGGAGCTGTGCGGTGATCATGGGACATGCATTCATTCGAATGCGAATGCTGATGGCTTTGTATGCATCTGTGATCAGGGCTGGACATGGGCAAATACGAATGCAACTGTACCGAATTCAAATCCATGCACCAAAGATGTGGACGAATGTCGTCCGGATATTAATCCATGTCATGGAGAATGCATCAATATGCCTGGCTCATATCGATGTGGCCCATGTCCGCCGGGCTATACTGGTGATGGCAAATATTGTCGTGACATTAATGAGTGTGCGCCAGGCGAGGGATCGGGCGAGGAGAATGGTGGTTGTAGTCTTGAACCTCGTGTGGCCTGCATCAATACGGAGGGCTCGTATCGTTGCGGACGCTGTCCTCCTGGTTGGAATGGAGATGGGCGCACTTGCAAGGCAGCCGATTCGAATACGTGCAATGGCGAACAAGTTTGCCATCCGCAAGCCACTTGCGAAATGATCTCACAGACAATGGTCTGCACTTGCCGCGATGGTTTCTACGGGCATGGATATGGTCCGAATGGTTGTACCGAGGATTCCGATCGCCAGCCCTGCCAAGAACATTTGTGCCAAAATAATGGTACATGTGTATTAAATGGCGGTCGTGGCACTAGCTGCATATGCCAGCCCGGCTATACGGGTGCCCTGTGCAATCAGTCAGATGCCTGTCATCCAAATCCTTGCCGAAATGAGGGTACTTGTCGACTAATATTGCCCAATGACTTCAGTTGCGATTGTCCGGTTAAGTATACCGGTATGAAATGTTCAAATTTGCGCTTCTTTTGCGGATTAACTGTGCGAGCAGCCAGGGGAACTTTACGGTTTCCCCCTAATAACGAGGAGAGTACCTATCAGCCGGATGAGCGCTGTCCGTTCGTCATACGCACTACGCCTGGTTTGGTGCTGAATGTGACCTTCAATCAATTCGATTTACAAAATTCTACCAATTGCAAATCAGATTTTCTGCAATTGCACGATGGCAATTCTCTGGCTTCCAGGCGTATAGGCACCTATTGTGGTTCCACATTGCCCGAAGGTAATGGGACAATCATTGCGACGCATGGACAAATATTTTTCTGGTTTCGATCGGACAATCGGACAGAAGGACGTGGCTTTAATCTAACCTGGTCGTCACAGCCATTGAGTTGTGGTGGTGAGATAACAATACCAACAATAACACAAAATCAAAGCGGCATTATACGATCGCCGGGCTATCCGGGTAAAGCTCCTCCACGTGTCGACTGTCGCTGGCTAATAACAGCTCCATTTGGTACTCGTCTGATATTGCGTTTCTTTGACATTACCCTCGGGGGTAATCGGAATACCAATTGTAGCCAGGATTCCCTCATTATCCATGACGCAGATCGTCAAATATTTGTGGCCTGTGATTCAATTCAACCATCACCATTGCACAGCTCGTCGAATAAATTACGTTTAGATTTCCATACAGATGCCCATTATGCGGATAGTTCATTTCAACTGCACTATGAAGCGGTACCCGGTGTACCTGGTTGTGGTGGCGTCTATACGGAGCCAACTGGTCGAATAACTGTCCTAAGAAATTCAGAAATCTGCCTTTATCTTATTGAACAACCATCGGGCACACAAATCCAATTAAACTTTCTGCAAATGGATCTGCCCGTTGTCTCAATGTGTCGGTTCCAAAAAATTGAAATATTTGATGGTCGCACAGATACGGATCCGCTGCTAAAACGTTTTTGCCAGAAACCTATAGCTAGTGAACTAGAGCCAATAATATCAACTGGTGAAGTTGTCCTCATACGAGTGGAATATAATTTGGCGGGATTATTACTTAAAAGATCATTACTTGAATTAACCTACACCCGAGGTAAGTTAATACATTATTATAAATAACTTTATACACAAAGCCAGCAAATCTATACATACGAAATTTGATGTCTGTGGCTAATATAGTCTGCGAGAAAACCAATTTTGTTTAAATCATACGGATAGACCGACGGACATACGGACAATACTAGATCGACTCGGCCATTTTCTATGCTATTTTCCCTACTACTTAGGCCTGAGTCTTAATAATAATATGATCTTTTAAATGCCTTTCCTATCATTTCAGTTTGCAATTATAATATACAAGATTCCAATCCTGGTATTATACAAACACCAAACTATCCTGGCGCATTTTTCAGTGGTTTGACCTGCACCTTCCTTATACAGGGACCAATTCATAGGGCAATTGAATTAAAAATCACTGATTTATCTTTTAGCCTCACTGATTCTGTTATATCAGATAATAATTATTTGGATGTAAGTACAACTCTTATAAAGCTACTTATAAACATGTAATGCCATTGTTTTATATGGTGCTAACAGATCTATTTGTCACGTGATGAAAAGCGACGATACAACAAGACAATGAGAAATACCATTGTTGTAACTAAATTGAATGAGGCCCGTGTAATATTTCATGGTTCTGGTACGGGTCGTGACATTGGCCGTGGCTTTCGTATTGAATATAGTTTTACACCCACAATTTGTGGTGGCATCGTAGCACAACCCTTAGAACACAATATTCAATTTATAGACGATCGATTTTGTCAATGGATAATTGAGATTCCAGGTAGGAAACTTGTACAGATATCCAGTTCAAGGGAAGCGTCTATCACGGTGTTTGACAATAGCACTAGTAGAGAGGGTTACCTTTTGGTCAGGTAAGTGTCATATTATCTGATCATATAATGAAGATTTATTACATTCATTACTCATTTTTTGTTTCCTTACAATATGTAGCAAAAATGATGTCAGGAGTAGGTACGTAACAATTATTGATTAATTTACATTATTGTGGTTATTTAATGACATTAATTTTTTGTTAGTTTACGTTCCGTACCTCACACATATGTACTTAATGAACATTTTGATGCAAATATACTGACAATTAACTGGAAGGCAAGCAGGGTGGCAATAGTAGGATTAACAGTGCAATCAGCACCTGAAGGTAATCTTAATCCTAAGACCCAGATGACCTAGTTCATTTCGGTCATCTCTATTATCTCTATCTATCTCTATATCTAATTATAATGATGATACCATGATGCCCATTTTATTTAAAAAGTCGTATTTCTGTAAAAGAATACATAGATACATATACATACGAATAATAGCTATAGTGATCCCGTTTACCTGACTGAACAAATGTACATATATATATAATATTAATTTTTAGTATGTGGAGGCACTTACACTCATCGCTATGGCATAATCAAGTCGCCAAATTGGCCACGACGTTATGGTTCAATGGAAGAATGTATATGGCTGATTCGGGCACCTTTGGGATATCGTATTGACGTTATTGTAAATAACTTTACCCTGGAAAAGGGCAACGGATCAATGTCCTTCAGATTATCTGGAAGTTAGGTAATAGTTTTTAGTTAACTTTGAGTAACCATTTAGATATTTTAATGTCTGTTGTCATTTGTAGGAATGGAGATATGATTTTGTCGCCACTTATAGGACGATATTGTGGCACTAACATTCCATCGCATATCCCATCGTTTGGCAATGCACTATATGTTCGTTTCAAATCAGATGAGGATATGGAAATGGACGGATTCCATATGAATTGGCAATTTGTAGAATCCGGTTGCGGCGGAAAACTTAACAGCCCAGAGGGATCTATTCATTCACCACATTCGGGTCTGGAAACTAGCGGTGCGGTGGCTTGCGACTGGCAAATTGTGGTGGCTCAGGGTTCTACAATTACGATGCGTTTACAGAGCTCCGACCTTGGTGTATGCCGTGGTCAGCTCATAATTTATGATGGCCCCACCACAGAGAATCGTCCGATGCGTTTAAACTGTACTCGGGAATTCTCAAAACCGAATATTGACCTTACACTACGCTCCTCAACGAATCGTGTCCTAGTGCGATATGATGTGAGCAACGATGAACCGGATGGCATTAGTTTCACTTTAGATTATGCCACCAATTGTAAAGTTACATGGGAACAAATGTACGGAGCTATTGAGACACCGAATTTTCCTGAAAATTATCCAGAGAATTTGAATTGCGAGTGGGATTTACGAGCCGGCGATGGCAATAATCATATACAATTGGCATTCTCGCACCTTGAGTTGGATTGTGTTTTTGATTTCATAATGCTTCAGGATATGCAAAACGATGAAGTTCTTGGCCAACGACGTTTATGCAATCATGACAAACAAGATGGTCCAATTACTAGCCAGGGAAATCGTTTCCTTTTAAGTTTCACTAGTGATAGTAGTGATAGCGATCAGGGTTTTCATGCCGAATACAAACGAGTGGGCTGCGGCGAAAAATTGCAAGGCTATGGCGGACATCTCGAGTCACCGAATGCTCCGTATAGTGTGGATTTGGATTGCTATTGGCAAATTAGCGTGCCGGAAGGTAAACGCATACGATTAGTCATAAATGAATTGCACATTGAAACGAATGAACAGGATTGTAGTCAAGATGCTCTAATCGTTGCCGTACCCATGATCAATGGTGGTAAAAAATTATTCATCTACCTCTGTATTACTACGGAGTTGTCAGATAGAAACATCTACGCAGACATTCAAATCTCCGGGCAACGAATTGAATGTGCATTTTCGTAGCAGTAAAACGAGAGCACGGAAATACTTTAAAGCCTCGTATGTTCAGTTGCCAGCATCTTGTGGTGGCTTATCTAGCAGTAGCAATGGCCTAATAACCAGTCCTGGTTTCCATGATCAGGAGGATGGTGATCCAATTAATGTTAATGCTGCTGATCTGGAATGCGATTGGCAAATACAGGTAAGTTCGCATTAACTTTTTATACCGTATATCCATAAGGAGAAATGGTATATTAAATTCGCCAAAATGTATGAAACAGCCAAAAGGAAGCTTTTCCGACCCTTAAGTATATACATACATATATTCTTGATCAGCATCAAGAGCCGAGTAGATTTACCCATGTCCGTCTGTCCGTCCGTATGAACCCCTATATCTCGTAGGTTATAAGAGATAGAGCCACCAAATTTCGTATGAAGGTTCATGTAATATGTAATGTAATCGAGTTTATTTAAAAAAACTGGATTATCTCCCGTAGTTATCTACCTTGTGAAATTTAGCACACTTAAATTTGATATTAATATCCAGCAAAATACCAAATTTTATCATAATCGGACTAAAAATAGCCAAGTTATGTAAGTTACGAGTCTAAAGTACGAGTCTGGTCCGTGGATACAAATCTGGTCCCTGCTGTGGAGCCAGTTACGAGTCTATCATCCGTGTCTCCATGTCGGGGTGTGGCACTACCATGGTTCTTCGGAGAGATGACACAAGACTCTTTCTTTAACTAAAAGTTTATCATGAAACTAATTACACAGAAGCTTGATTTAAGCTTATAATTCCGAGCCCAGACTAAGACTAAACTAAGACTGAGGCTCTTCCAGAGATCGGAGCCTTAAATATACCTCAAGAGGGTGTTGAGCAGATGTTGAGAGCAGGATGCTCTTCCGGTGAAGTCAGCAGAAAGAATAGAAAAGCGCTTACGCTATATGATGGGAGGTTAAAGTGCTAACTCTAGGTATAGAAAGTCATTAATGGAACAAGTGGATAGTGTGGATCAAATGGGTCACAATGTACTTAAGGTTATGGGATGTGAGTGTTGTCAACGTGACTTTTAATGAGGGCGGGTATACTACCCGGAACTCATTCAGCAGTTTCTGGTATTGCGTCTTGTCTTGCTGCACCATAGTTGGTCTTGGTGCAGGGCACGGTTCTACTTAATCTGTAGGAGTCTGCGTATCGTGGAGAAACGCGTATGCTAACTTGTATATAAACGTTTTTCCATAAGGTCGGAGATGGCCGTTGGCTGGTGGCGGCGCTAGTGTGCTGATATGCTTGGGTGAGCGAGATATTGAACAGAGTTTTATACGTAAATGCATTTGTTATTATAAATTTGAAATATTTGTTTTACTGGTGCAAGGTATCTCTAAGTCGGCGAGACGACTTACTTACTTCATTTTCGTTTACATATCTTCGAAATAAGTTTTAAGATTAACGAGTCACCAATAGGCAAAGGCAGAAGTAACGTTTCCACAATATTTAAATTTCTTTCTAATGCCCTAATGCCTGTGCCTAGTACAAAATAATAACTTTTTTGGTCTACATATTTGTATATTTGTCGAATTTTGACAGATTTCTTATTGGATAACCCCTAAGAATAACATGCTTAAATTAGAATTGGAATTTAGTCTTATTGTAAATGATTATTATTTCACTTGGTACAATTTTTCAATATGAATTTCTTTTGATTTGCTGCTCCAATTTAGGTTCCCAATAGTTATGGCATTAATCTACAATTTGAGTATCTTAATTTAACCGATTCGCCCAATTGTTCGGCTGCGTTTATTGAGCTGTCTAAACTTGATGCCGATGATAGTGAACATTTTCTGGAAAGAGTTTGCAGAGATGAGTTATTGCTTATACGTTTGGTCCATGGCAATAAATTGCGAGTACGCTTTGTGGTTAAAGCAAACAATTTCGGAAGATTTGCCCTGCGATATGAGCGGCAATGTGGTGGACCTTTACCATCCGCTGAGGGTTACATAAAATCTCGATTAGATGAGGACTGTCGATGGTGGCTCTCATCGCCGGAGGGCAGTAAATTGAGTTTAACCATTTCACAATTGGAGTGTCCGGCGTGTAATGGTGGTAATTGCACTAATGGCCTTACCATATTGGATGACGATGATGAGGTGATGCTCAACTCATTTTGTAATACCCATCCGGTCAATTTGATTGTACGAGCGAATAATGTGGCCATCCTGGCGAAGGGTATTAATTTCTCTGGACGATATACAAATATTGCGAATACCTGCGGTGGCGAAATATTATCTGCACGTGGAACACTTACCTCACCCAATTATCCGGACAGCTATCCTGAAGATGTTGAATGTGTTTGGTCAATTGCCGCGCGTGCGGGTAATACCATTGAGCTGACATTCTCGCAGCTCGATATTGTTAAATCGGAGCATTGCAATGAGGATTTTCTTGAAATACGCGCTGGACTGCAGGGACAAATTCTTGGTCTTTATTGTGACAACAATATGCCCGATAGTCCAATTTATGTGAATTCATCAGTTTGGATTAAATTCCGTAGCATGCCGAAAAATACGGCCAAAGGTTTTATGCTTCGTTGGAATTACGGTAAGTGCGACATTCGACAGATAATAACAGAATGAATCATGTGTCCACTACTTGCAATGATCTACAAACTTAGGCTTTAAGCTTTGATACAATTTCCTATGTGGAAACGTTTTTATACACTTGCTTGAAGAATCAGAAGAGGAAGTTATACCGACGCAGATAAGAAGACGTTTCCATTTTCCATTTTCTCACGCCTTTAGTTTAAGAGCTAATGGGTTAAAACTTTCTATCTAAACTTCTTATTGCCAGAGGTAGGCCAAGTTTGAAAGATGGCCTGATAGGACAATTATAACATATAGTATAGCTTATTCTCTTCTATTTTCTTTTCTTATCATCAATATGAAATTAGTACACGAAAATGAGATAACAGACCAGACAAATGGAACAATCGATTCGCCGCCCACATTGTCTGTAATTGGCGATTTCCAACCCTATAGTTGGCGCATCTTTGTGAAACGGAATATGTTGATAATATTGCAATTCGTGGAATACAACTTTGGTCTAATGGTAAAACCAAACACACACACACACAAACAATTGGTCACTTATGGGTTTAATCTTTTCATTCTAGTTATACGATGGCTATGATGCAACTGCTTTGGGTGTCAATATAAATACTTCACCTTGGCAATTCACATCGAGCAGTAATGTCCTTTATTTAAAGACCAGCAATGCTGCCTTTAGTAGTTTTCGTCTAGCATGGCATACAGTGAGCACTGAAGAAGTAAACAGTAATCGTACAATTAGCAATAATCTATGCCATGAGGAATTGACTGTGAATAGTTTGGCAAGTGTTATGGTGTCATCACCTGGCTATCCATATGGCTATAAGACCAATATGAATTGTGAATGGATTTATAAGGCTAAAAATAACTGGGAGCATGTATATGTCGATATATTGAAAGCTCGTCTTGAGGATATAACCGATTGCGGAGCGGATTACTTGCAGGTACAAAGTTCGACCAATTTAAACGATTGGAATACAGAGTTACGAGTCTGCAATATTTTGGACAAATCGCCTATTCAACGAGTACATGGCACACCGAATCTACGACTGCAATTCGTGAGTGATGCCAGCATAAATGGTACAGGGTTTGTTGCCCGTGTCCGAACGAAATGTGGTTCAAATATGACTGGACCAGTGGGCACTATAGCTTCTTCAATGTTTAGTACCGATTGTGACTGGCATATAGAAGTAAATGCAGGACGAAAAATTGATATAACCATACAGTATGCCAGAATCAATATGAATAATATAACTTGCCCATCATATGGACTGATCTATGATGGCTTGGATAATGCCGCCCCATTGATGGTAAACGGGAAATTCTGTAATCGACATGATTTTGCTACTAAAAATTATCGCACTATTGGATCACATGTATTCATTAAGTATGTGTTTGGTAAGCCCTTAGTTCAAGACCCGTATAGTAATTGGACACTCACATATCGAGAATTCAATGAATGCAATGGTGAAATTCAACTAACTGAATTGGCAAATACCTATAATATAAGTACACCCGGTTATCCCTACTATCCGCATCCGCATGCCGATTGTACATGGCTGGTGATTGGGCCCTCAGGTGAAACTATTTCTGCAACTTTTGTCGATCGTTTCGATCTGAGTGTACGTCAGTGTGAGGAGGAGTTTGTTGAACTCTACGATGGCTCCACCCAAATGGCAAATCGTCTACTAAAGAGTTGTACACGGCCCAAGACGACATTACGTAGCACAAGCAATCTTCTGCTAATACATTATCAAACCAATCTCATCGAACCACGCAGTGGTTTTCGTTTAAATGTTTCGGTTAGTAAATGCGGTGGGGTCTATACCAGATACTCTGATTCCATAAGCTCTGAAAACTATCCAGCTCTGGGTGCCTATCCCAAAAACACTGTGTGTACCTATACCATAAAATTGGCAATTCGTATGATAATGAAATTAAATATTACGGATTTGCATTTGCCATTCAATAATCAGGAGCAGGATCCTACTAGAATGGACTCCATTGAAATTATTGATCTCATGGATATGGATAGAGTTCTCATTGTACTCTACGGTAATACGACAACGCCCCTTCTTCTACCACTCTATACAAATGAGGTGGCCATTCGGTTTAGGAGCGTGAAAAATGTGAATAATTATCGCGGCTTCAAACTCACATATGAACGTGTATTCGAATATTGTTCCCGGGAAGTGAATGCACCATCTGGAAACTTGAATATACCCTTCCAACAGGTATCATTTGGCAATCGAGTCTGTCGCTGGCGTATTACCGTACCCAAGGGACAGCGGGTGCGATTGGAACTTACGAATCTTGGCGATATACAGGAAGTTAGACAAAATGTAACAAGTATCAGGTAAGTGAATCCATCAACGTCGTCGCAGCAGGGGCGGAACATATGGGTAATAATGTGATTTCGATAGGTACAACATTTGGCTTGTTAAGATGAAAACTATGTCTAAGGGAATCAAAATTTCTCTTTCCGATTATAGACAATAATTCTTGAACCCTCCCTTGGGCAGTCCTTTTTATTCTTGTATGTGATTTTAAGCATTATGGTCTTTCAAATAGTTTCTTAAAATTCAATTCTCTATTGATTTTTGAGTTTGCAACAAGCAGGACAAACAAAACTGCAAAAAAAAAACTTGTGAAAACTATAAGAATTTATTTGTTAATTTTTGTTGTAAAAGTTTTTATATAAGTTAATAAGTTGGAAATAGTTTTGCTAGTTTTTTGTTAGTTTTATAGTTTTTTATTTTTTTCAAAAATGCTCAAAAATAATATGAGAAATGTTTTTCAAATCAAATGAATATAATTATCAATCTGTAGAACATTCGATAGAAGTTTTTTTAGTTTCCCATTGTCTGGCACCTGGGCGCCGTGGCTTAGTTGGTTAAAGCGCCTGTCTAGTAAACAGGAGATCGTGAGTTCGAATCTCGCCGGGGCCTATAAGATTAGTAAAAGTTGGCTGAAATTGATAGCAGCTAATTTTTTTTTTGTTGGGAAATATTCACAAAATTATAGTCAGAATTTCCAACTGATTTTGTCTTTAACAATTGGAGAAATGTCATGGAAAAAATCGTGTAGTTATTGGTTGTTCATGAGTTTTTTTTTTACTAAACTGAATAAAATATTGCCTATAACAATTGGTTAAAAATAAACTTGTGTGTATTGCCAGATTATATGTACATATGTACATATATACCATATAAATATATATACTATATAAATCTCACTTTTATTTTGCAAATATTCTTATAATGTTGCTACTCTTTATAATTTATGTTAAGAGCACAAGCTAAATAATAATTGAAATTTAAAACCATTTTACAGAACACCCATTGGACTTGATATATATAATCGTTTTCCCCAACCGACATTTTCATTCTATAACGATGAATGGCGAAAATCCGATATAACTAAATTCAATTTAATTGGATACAATGGCAGCGGTATTATTGAGTCAACAGATAACTACATGCTTGTCGCGATATCAGTATATAAACTGAATTTGGCTACAACCAGTCTCAAGGCCAAATATAGCTCTGAACAGGCATCGCAATGTCCAACGGATATAGGAGATAAGGCATCTGGAATGGTGTCCGTTGAAAGTTTAAATAGTTTAACCAATTACTTCTGCGTAATTAACTTTGTGGGTTCGATCGATGAGACAATTGTGTTCAAGATCGAGGAATATCAATTTAAAACTAGAAGAGGGTTTATGGCTGTAACATTTAAAGATAACAATAATTCCTGGTTCACAAAGAAGTTGACGGCAAATGTGACAAATAGTTTTGTCTCTCTAGCCACAAGCTCTGGGGCTGTTCTATTACTTCAGAACTCTGATACACAATTACAACGTTTTCGGGCATCGTATAGACGCCACAAATGTGGCGGTGTCATCAGAATGGAGGAGTCTATGGTTCTGGACTTTCCACCTGAGAATGGCCTAGATGATGATGATTATGGGGAAGTGGAATGTGCTTGGGTATTGACAAATAGCATGGGATATGAGTTATTTGGTAATATTAGTCTTAGCAATAGTTGTGATAGAGAATATTTGGTTATCTTCAACGGAATGCTAGAGGTGGCTCGTCTATGTCGTGGCATGGCGGAGCTAAATACAACCCTATTACAAAAGTCAACAACAAGGGTTATATATCATTCATCACAATATCGATCCGGTGGTGGTAATGGTCGTCCTGGTCCTCGTACGCAATTCACTCTACAGGCTCGACGAACGACAGCCGCGAAAATGGTATATGTCGGTCAAAGGGGTTCGCCGATGATTGAAATAAATTCCACAAATTATAAGAATAATATGGAATTAAGTTGGGATTATCAGACAAGTGAGGGTGTGTTTTTAGTTTTAGAATTTCATGGGCGTTTCTTTATAGAATCCTCACCCAATTGCACTCACGATCAATTGCAGGTATTGGGCTATATAAATGGCTTGTGGCAATTGGAGAAAACTCTTTGCGGTCGTGAATTGCCAGCGAATGTTGTGATAAATTCATCGAAAATTCGTGTCGTTTTCCGAACCAATGCAAATATAACCGGAGACGGTTTTGCCTTTACTGTAAAGAATACATGTAATATCATATTGAAGGCTACCGATCAATTACAGACCCTAACCAATCCTCGTTGGTTGGCTTCTAGAGATCATAAATTGAATTGCAGCTACGAAATTTACACAGATACCCAAAAACAATTGGTGATCAATGTAAAGTCAAGAGGTACAGATGGTTGGTCCTCTAACATGTGTAAATCATCCTATTTCCAGGCTTTTAAATTGCCTGAAATGCCTTCTGATGGAGCTGCTAGTGCAGTAAATGATGGGGAGCAGTTAATCGATCGTTTTTGTCCAAACTTTGAGGTGACTGGCCATAAGAAATTACGACTCAATTACATATCGACCATGGTAAGACGGTTCGAACTGCAATATCAATTGTGGGAATGTGGTGGCAATTTTACACAACCTTTTGAGTTACGCTCACCGAAGGGGGAAACAGCTGGCTCCTATGCCAATAATATCAACTGTGTTTGGCATATCACAGCGCCCGCCAGTCAAGCTATATTCATAGACTTTAAATATCTAGATATGGAGAAGAGTAGAGAGTGCAATTTCGATGTATTATCCATTTACAAAGGCAGCTTAGCTATTGCAGAGCAACGAGTGGCTAGACTATGCGGCACTATGAATACGCCTCCTACCATTATGGTGAACAGCAATCAGGCTACAATAGTGGTCCGTACAGATGCCAGCAATAGTGGACGGGGGATTTTTGGCCAACGTACGTTTTACTTTCAATTGTAATGAAGATTTGGCCCTGAGCGAGGGCAATGTTCGTCTAAATTTAATGCGTTACTATCCCATTAATAAGAGTGACGATTTAATTTGTTATTTTCGGGCTAGCGTCCCACCAAAATATCGCATTGCGATTGAGCTGAAATCATTAAATCTGAATAATCAAGCATATTTAGAGGTATTTGATAGCAATCCAGATACAACTAGTTTGGCCAAATATTCGAATATCACTGGGATTCGACCAAAATTCTTTAGTTCGTATCAAGATTTATCCATATTACTCAAATCGGAGAACCAAAGTAAATCCAGTATTATTAGTTTCGAGTTAATTCTACAAATGGAGCGTACAATGTGTGGAGAAAACGATATTCAATTGAGTTCAAATATGGTAAGTGTAGAGAGTGGTCCAAAATGAATCATTCTCAGCTCCAAACAAATACATATACATTCAGTACATTCAATTCGATGATTCATTTTTGCGACACCCTGTATTAGAGATCGTTTGAAATCATATAATATCAATTCCTTTTTTCGGTCCCCATTAAGAGCTTTACAGTTCGTTTGCCAAAAAGCGATGGAAATATATCGAGCATCCATGAAACTGTTGGTGGCGGCGGCATACACTGCACTTGGAATTTTCAATCTACGGAGGAAGTCGAAGTCCGTATTCGTTGGTTGAGAGTCAGAGAAGTCTCCCCAAATAACGGGTAAATGTGTGGACTATCTGCAAGTCTCAGGTTATTTTGTATGTCGACGAAAAACAAACAAACAAACATATTTTCTAAGCAAAATTAATATTCAATAGCCCACCAAATATTATTGCGGTCAGTTGAATGATACTTATGAAGTCATTGAGATGTATTCGTCCAATAATTTCAAATTGACATTCCACACTGATGATGATCTGGATGAGGACTCTGGCGTTGAATTTGAGGTCAGCGAGAGAGTTGGTAAGTAATCACTCTCATCACTCTCTCTTACTCATACTAGCACAATCAAAAACCTCATTAGATGAATACAATAACCAACAAATTACAGAAAAAATTATTCCATTGAGTTATTTAGAAGCCGAGAAAATCAGAACTAAAGTCAAAAAGAAAAAACGTCTTAAATTCGTGTCCGCCACTGTAGATAAGCTACACAATGCCTATTATTAATTCCTATATATCTTGCCAATTTACAGCCTGTAATCGAACCTACACCGAATTGAGTGGCTACATCGTCTACAATAGAGATTATGCGATCTTTAATTGTACCGATTATATCCGAGTGCCTGATTCGTATACCTTAGTGCTTAGAATTGCGGACGTTCAGTTTGTTTGGGGCGACAGTGTCAAATACTTTAAAGTAAGCTTTTTGCTTATCGATTGATTGCTCGAAATCGATTGATTTTATTACTAATTATAATCATCCTGCAGGTAACCGATCTGAAGGCTAACCACACACTTTTAAATATAACTAGCAGCGAATACACAGCCATAAACAAATTCACAACCACAAATGAATTGCGTTTGGAGATGACGTCTATAAGCAATATGCAAATGTTCTACTATGCTACTAACAAAAATTTGGCCAGTGGTTGTGGTGGCTATATTACATCGATTCGGGGAACTTTGGTGAATCCCCCTTATGACAATCGCAATCATTCTGTGTGCACCTGGATATTATCGCCATCAGCAGTTGTGGATTTAACATTCGCTTTCTTAGGTAAGTTAATTCACTTATATACATACATATGTTAATAACCAATTTATTTTAAAATTAGAATTTGACATGGGCTCTGAAACTAACTGTCCATTGGACAATATAAAATTCTATGAGATATCGGCAGATGGCAGCGAAAAATTGCGGCAAACATTATGCGGACAAGGATATCCGGAATCATTCTCTATTACCAGCAATCATGTTAAAATTGTGGCCAAGAAGTCACCGAATTTTGACGGCACAGGTTTTCAAATAGAGTACCTACCAAAAAATAATTACGATTATTAATTTATTGTTTGGCTAAACATTGTGTTTAATTTGAAATAAATATTCATTTATGTTAAAACTTAAATTAAATAATTTCGATTGTGATTTTTTTTCGAGGGCAAAGAGTTGACAGACCAAACGTTGGTTTTAAACACGTTTGTTACTTCTGTCTTACTTAATATTTATATTATTAAATTATTAATAAAGATCATTCAGCGAATACCTTTACATCTTGTTCTAATTAAAAATTAGTTAATATAAAACTTATTTAAATGCGCGCGCAGTTTTAAACATAGCCGCAGTAGATGGCGCTAGTGTGACTGTATGTAAAATGCTCATTTTTAGTAGAGTACTCACATTTTAATGAGCTGGCGATAGAGGTGAAACCATCGATTTTGAGTCAACATGTAAAAACATCGATACATCGATAGCTACTTCGATGATTCCGCCACCACTGTCACACGTGCGTAGTTTGTTGTTCTTTTTTTGAGTTATTTTGAAATAAGTTAGTTGATATTATAAGTCATTCAAAGCATGATTCCCCTTTGCAAAGATGCCCCACAGGAAGGAGGCAGGCAACAATTGCATAATGTGCGATTTTATACGATTAGGCCACGAGGAATTGATTGTATGGCGTACAACAATTCCCAAAAATCTCTGGCTGTCTGCCGGTAAGAACAAGGATAACTGATTTATCCTAAAGAGATTGCCACTAATCAGCTCTAATCTTACAGAGAGGGAGCGTTCATTGAGTTGTGGAATCTGCAGCATACAGCCTATTTGGATCGTGTGATCTATCTTCAAAAAAAGGCTCGAGTGGAGGATTTAGCCTGGTCGGGTAAACGTCTCTTTACTGTGGGTTTGCAGGGAAAGCTCATTGAATGGAATGTGGAAAAAGGAGAACCAGTTGCAAGAATATCGCCCACAGGAAATGCTATATGGTGTGTAGCTGTTAATCCAGCAGGCACTGATCTGGCTATAGGAACGGAGGAGGGACATATTAATATCCTGAGCATAGAGAATAATGAGATCACCCACAAATCAATCTTTGTTAAGCAAAGAGGACGTGTCCTGTGTTGTAAATTTGACAAATCTGGCAAGCGTCTGGTCACAGGCTGTGAGGGCTATGTGAAAATCTGGAATGTGGCGAAAGGAACTACCATACACACGATGACTCTATCGGACAAACAAGTGATTGTCTGGTCAATACAAGTGCTAAGTGATAATACCATCATTACGGGTGATTCGGCTGGATTTGTGTCCGTATGGAATGGAAAGAATGGCACGCAGATCGAAAGGCAACAAGTGCTTGAGAAGAATGTCTTTGCATTGGCCATCAATGAGGATGAGAATCGTTTGGCCTGCAGTGGTATGCACCCACCGTTGATAAGGATATTGAACAAAACTCAAATCAAGCGGGAGGATGCAACCTTCGACCGTTGGATTAAGTTCTTGCAGCGAGATGTCCATAAGCACTATGTCAAATCGTTGGCCATGATACCAAACGGTCGTGTTGTCTCTGGCGGACAGGATGGTATACTGACCATATCACCGAGTGAACGAATGCGCGGCTATGCGTGTCAACACGCTCCATTCTTAAAGGGATCCGTTGTCTCTGTGGCGCCAGCAAAGAAGTTGGTCCTTCTCCGATATTCCCATAGTTTGCACCTATGGCGTCTGGGTACGGCCAAACAGAAGGAAACGATTAAGCCTGAATTACTGATAAACACCCTGGCCATTGGACATAGAGAGGATCTGCTCTTGGAGCAGCCACCACAAAAACTTGTACAATTTAATGTGCGTCAACATAAATTCTGTCGGGCCAGTGCCATTTCACCAGATGGCAAATGGATATGTTATTCCACCCATAAAGAATTAAGATTATATCGCCTGCACACAGATATTGTATCAATTAAACGCAAATTTCGCTCAACCACTAACAAACTCCAGTCGGATCATATATTGTTCTCTGCAGACAGCCAGCGTCTTGTGGTCCTTGATCAGAATCAGGCGAAATTCTTTGCTATAAGCGAAAATAATCTTACGTTTCTCTATCACGTAATCTTGGGACCGACAATTACAGCAAATGTGAATCATCTATTGCTCTCACCGTGCGGCAATTATTTGGTGGCAGCCAGTTCCGATAATGTGGTAGCAGTATGGCAATATAAGGAGAACAGACGTCCAAATTTCAAGCTGCTACTTACTCTGCCACGCCATCGTGCCGGCACCACAGCCCTGGCCATGCACGAGAATGAGCCCCGCTTGGTGGTGGCCTATGCCGATGGCCGTATTGTGGAATATGATTTACTCAATAGCTGCTTCACATGCGAGACGGAGGAATATCTAATATCCACAACACATTCGTATGTCATTAAGGGAATCGTTTTGGATCCAAATAATCCAAATATGTTCATTCTATATAATGAATTATATATTTATTCAATGGAAAAGTATTCCAATAATGAGGACAATCATTTAGCCAAAGGCGCTAAACTAAGTAAAGAGAGTCGAGCGGTGGTTGCCAAAAAGCCAATGAGTTTAAAGATGAAATCCAAATACCTGAGACACGTAAGTAGAGAAACAAAAGCAACTTCCGAAGTCAGTTAAAATATGTTTTATTTATTAAGTCGTATGTTTGCAAAAGAACAGCCTACAATCTTAGATCCATCCAATTTTATTTTGACATAATTATCTTTATGATAATCGCGTAAATAGTAACGAAATTTTTGATAAAAGTCGCTGTTTTCGACCGATCGTTCCTATGATGTATAACTAAAAAATATTAATTGTTATTCGTGACTTTGCCATTTGTATGGGAGCTATATGATATAGCGATCTAGGGATCCGATCTGGATGAAGTCGTGCCTGTGCAGCGTATAGAAGCAAAATTTTTACAGCCTAGGAAGAGTTTCCGTTGATCCATACGGAAGGACATTCCGACATGGCTATATGAACTCGTCGCGTCGTGCTGATCAAGAATACATATACTTTATATAGTCGGAGATGCTTCGTTCTGTGCGTTGCACATTTCTGACCAACATTTTTGCAAGGGTAAATATATTCTTGATCAGCATCTACAGCAGAGTCGATCTAGCACCTATGAACACCTACAAACATCTCAGAGACTATATAAGCTAGAGCCACCAAATTTAGTATATAGACTCGTGTAGTATGTAAAGTGATCAAGTTTATTTCAAATTTTTCACCACGCCTCCGCAGTTTGAACAAAAGTCATTTTTGAACTCATCATGAGATGAAATGAGGGAGAGAGATTGTAAGGGGATCGATTTAGGATCTTTCTTTATAGTATAAACTTTATATATGGATAACTCTTTAGGCTTTAACATTTTCCATTATATCTTTTTTTTTTTTTTTTTTACAGCACCTTGTCCATGTCGCTCGTCTCAACGCTAACGAACTTGTCAATGTCAGCATTCAGACAAGCAATCTATTGGCTTCATTGCCGCCAGCATACGCAAGAAAGAAGTTTGGAGCCTCCTAAAAGGCATTCACCAAAAACGAAACGGAAAAAAGAAACTAATAGTAGGAATAGTGTGCTGCCTCTTGTTACAAATACACAAAACAAAAATAAACAAAACAATACAAAAACCAAAAGAAAACTATTCTTTGCTCAGTCCTTGTTTGTTTCAAGGGTTGAGTAGGCAAAAACAAAAAAAGAAGGAAAATTTGTCAAAAATATTGCCAAAAATTTGTCTCTGTCAGCGGTGTCAGCGTTTGTATGTACGTATGGTCGTCTCTCTGTATGTATGTCCGTCCGTCCATCTATCCATCCCGTCCTGATTCTACGTGGATTGTGCAACATTTCGTTTCGTTTTGTGTCGCCGGCATTTACTGTAATTGTTGTTGCTGTTGTTGTTATTTTTTTGGTTTTACACTGTCTAGCCAATGTCTAGACAAGTGCATACCACACAGACAGAGACACAGACACACACACACACACGCAGCAGCACTACGTGGGAGTGGGCAATTTCGATGCACAATTCAACTTTTAGCTCAAAAACTCATTGCCCGGTTCAGGCCGACCGACATCGTCTCCGCCGTCGTCGTCGTTGTTTGTCGTCTCGTCGCTATTTCTCTCCCTTTCTAGTGGGTGTGGGTGTTGTGGCAGGCAATGGCACCAGAAAAAAACCAAACCAAACCAAAAAGTATCCTGCAGCCATATTCAAATGCTATGAGTTTTTGAAATCACCTTTTTTTGACATCAAATACGGTATGTTCACTATACGAACAAATTGGCCGCCCAATAACACAACCTAACTGATTAAAGATATTCTTCTCGCATGCATAATTCTTAATTACAGTGAAAAGAATAAATGCCAGGGCGGATCTATGAGATATTTAGCCATAAAGTATGCAATTGATTGCCAACAAATTGATTATTTTCCAAAGTGTACAACTTTTAGTATAATTTGAAGGCAAAGATGGTCAAAGGCAATACTTGCATTCAGAATTCTTTTTTGCTTTGTTAATACTTAGAAATTGTTTGTTGTTTCTTCAGATCCAGAAGGATATTTGTTCTATATTGTCAAAGTGGCAAAATTAACAAATTTCAGCTTGTTTAGCATGATCTTAGCAAAGAATTCATCAGTCCATGTTTGGTCTGAAGGACACTTCCATCGAATGGCATCCTTTGAACAATTTTGCCTATAGATCGATTTATATTTTAAAAAAGAAAATAGATAAAAAGAGTATACCCAATTCGGGTTGAAAAGATTCTCTAATTTCATTATTTTTCTTGCCATCTACATGGATGCAATTCCATGCATATATAGGAACGTAGTTTGGTTTTTTTTGTGTTTTTTGGTTTTTAGAGAATTTGCATGGAAATTTTTGGTTGGGCTGTGGTTGTTGCTGTGTGTGTGTGTGTGTGTGCACCACATTTATATATAACTCCCCAAAAGTGGCGAATAGACATGAATAATGAGTGATCAAAATGGTTACGGCCTTATGAACATATAACGTATACGCTATGTATGCCGCCAAAAGCAATCAACAAGCCATTTTCCCCCAATTGCCCCTTGCCGTGTTTCGTTTGTCTATTGTTTTTCCTTCAGTTTACTTCTGTAGTATTAAAACGCATTTATGTAAAACTATAAAAGCAAAGAGGAAACTTGTGGAAAATACTGCAAATGTTTGATGGGCAGGAAAAGCAGAGGCAGCAGCCAGCAACAGCAGCAAGCAATACCAATTCCTTCGCAGTCAAAGAAAGACGAAGTTGAAAGTTGCAAGTTGAAAGTCTGGCAAGATGTCTAGACAGACATTGAAGGCGAAGACGATGTTGGTGGCGGAAAAACTTTACTTTTGGCATTGGCTTCAGGAAAACAAAAAACTTTTGCGCCTCAGGCGTAACTCCTTTTCGCCTTTGAACTGGTTATGCAGCCCATTCACAAGAGAAGAAGAAGTCGAGACTGGGTGTAGTTGAACAATGCCTCAAATTGACATTTAATTGGTTTGCAAATTAGCCAGAAAAATGGAAAAAGAAACTACAGCCATTTCAATGTATGGTATGCGAAGTTTAGTTGGTAGTTTTTTACTCCATTTCCCCCCACACCCACCACTAGACCCTTTCGTTAAATTTTAGCGGCGGTTTTGTTCTAGGTGCTAATAAACAAGGGACAAAAGCATGCAAATTGCTTTGCTAATGAATGAAATGGGATAAAGCTTAATTTGCATTTAATAATATTAACGCTGTTGTTGTCGCTCTTGCTACTTTCTGTTGAAAGGCAAGCAAATGAATGTTGGCAGAGGGAGCAGTGAGGGGGCAGTGAGTGGATGAAATTGGGAATTGGTTTACCGCCTGCATCAGTCGCATCAGCATAAATCGCATGCTGCGGTTGCCATGGGTGCATAGTACAACCAACCCGGTCTAGACTTCAGCCAGAGGACAATGTAAGGACAAACGTGTACTGATGTCTGGCTGGGATCTTCCACATTCTCTCTCTCTATCTCTCAGTTCGAAATGGTTGTGTGTGTTTCAAGAGCCAGGGGCTAGGGACGCGTCTGTCGTAACTTTTGGCTCAAGCCAAAGTTGATTGAATTTTATGTGCTCAACAAAAGAAAAAGAAAATCAACTAAAAGGGGGACACAACAGCAATAGCAATAAGAAGAGAAAAAATATTGGTTAAAATGCGATGAAAAGAAGTAATGTAGGGAGGCAAGACATGAGTAAGGGAATTGGGTGGTGAGTTACTGGAGTATCCACTCCACTCAGCCACAAATTAATCAAAAATTGCAGCTGCAGGTAATGGACATTGTACAAAGTTATTTTGAGGGCAAATGGATACATTATATTCTTAATCGATGATGGCTTCTTTGTAACAAGATGAAAATAGAAATTGCCAAGCATTTACTTGTATTTATATGATCAAGAAGACACAAACAATAAGTTAAGCACTTAATAATAATACTAAACTTAACAACCTGGAGAGGAGAGAGAGCTCTAATGAGATTACCAAACTTTAAATTGGCAAATGAAAAGAGTATTAAAGACATTTTTATTTATCAATTGAAACTTACTATCAATAAAATCTCTAGGTTTTTAATTTATGTATATATTTCCCATATATTGTATTTAGAAAATCATTTTAGAACCAAAGAAATCAAGTTTTTGAACTTTTTCTTTTGTGGAACGAGGGCAGCATCTTTTTTTTTTCTTTCTTTTTTGCTGTTTTAGAGATTTGCCCCCAAAACTTGTATAGTAAACCGAACGATAAGCCAGCAATTTGAGGGATTTTGTTGCATTTATGTGGGGAGAAAAGGGACAACGCAGACAAATAGACAGTCAGACAACAAGAGGAGGAATGTATGGGGGTGGGGGGTCTGTAGTCTGTGGACGTGAACGTGGACGACTGGTGCCAATTGACAAGCAAGCCAAGTGCCAAGGAACTTGCCCAGTTGGCGTTCATTGAATTTTGTCCTTCGGCGCGTTGCCAAAGGACAAATGCACAATAAACAGCGGCACTTACAGGAAGTTACTTGAAAGCTGTCTAAGGGTATGAGAGAGACGCACACACACACACACACACACACACACACACTTCCTGTCTGTGAAGGGAAGTTTTTGCAGTTTCATTGCACTCTCTTACCATAGAATGCAAACGTCAGCCAAGTCAACTTGTCAGCCAACTAAAATTTACGAGGTATTTTTGCCCCGGTCTTGAACTCCCCTGTTTTTTTTTTCTCCTTCTTTTGCTTCTCCTTTTCTACTTGTTGTTTTTTTTCTTTTACTACTTATATTAAGCTTCTTGGTTGGTTCAAACTGATTTTGTTGCCTGCTTTTATGGGGCGCAAATAAAGTGAAGGAGTTTCCATTTTATTTTCAAATATCAAAAAAGCTTACTTGTAGGCAATGTCGAAGTTTCTACACCCTTGCAGGCCTTTGGTCTTCATATTATTAAATGGTTAAAACTCATTTTATTGACTATAGCTTCTATTCTATAAAAAAGAACTTGGCCACCAAGTTTTATCCCGACAGCTTTCAAATTGAGGACGTGAAGTTATTTCGACTCAGACTTTTCTACTGATCAAGAATATATAGAATACGCCTTCTCTGTGTTACAAACATTTCACCCCTTTGCAGGGTATAAAATGACAACGACATTCTCCTCTCTATCTCCCCTTGTTTCTCTCTTGCTCTGACGTTTTCTCTAATTTGGTTTATAGTCTAAGAAATTTTCACAGTTTCATGTAACTTTATTTCCACAAATTTGGCGAAAATAGAGAGAGGGAGCGCCGGGAATATGGAAATGGTAAAAGGTATGGCTGACAACACTTGCTAACAATTTATAAATCATTGACAATTTGTGGAAACTAACTAGACTGAAAACACACACATGTGCACCTACACACACAACCAAAGTGTGTTCTCTTAAACTTAAAATAAAACTCCAAATTATATATAATGTTTGATAATCTGGAGTATTAATACTGGAAATGAAAACTTTTTAAAAGCCTTAATACGTAGAATACCAATGGTCACTCTATTTACCTAATGCTAAAACTAGTTGCGAATCATAAATGTGTCAAACGAAAAATAATCACAGGAAAGGCTTACAACAAGAGAGTTTATAATTTGGCTAAGATATTTCAAGAAACTCAACGCTTGAGTTAAACTATCTGATATACATTTGTGGACCATTGTATCTCAGTCTCAAATTGGTGTTGACTTTAATAATAATAGAAAACAAATTACTTGGCTAAACACTCTTTGATTTGATTTCCCGACTTCTTGGTCCTTAATGCCATAATATATGCCGCAATTGTGGTTTTCTTTTGCAATGGATTCTCATCTCGCACGCTTTTCACATTCCAGTTGCACCTTGTCTGTGATCATTGGCAAATGACCTCAGATTGTCATAGAACCCATAACTCATGTGGTCAGAGACTTTTTTTTTCTAGTAGCGAAATTCATTGTTCTAGTTTTCAAGAGGGTGTGTGTGTTTGTGTGTGGTTGTTTGTGTTGTTTTTTTTAATAACGATAAATATGTGTGCATAATGCGACCATAATAATGATGATGTTGTTAGCCAAGTTTTTGTTTTTTGTTGTTGGTTAGCAACGTTGTGATTTTAATGTAAAGGCTTATCTCGACTTTTACCTACCCTAGACTCTTGGCATTCAATCATAAATAGTAATTCATAATATTATTACATATTACCTTTAAAATTTTACTTGCAATTTACAATTGTTCACATTTTTCTTGGCATACTTTTAGGATTGACATGAATTTATTGTTTTCTAAAATGTTTTTTTTTTCGGACTAAAGCAAATATTGTATACAGACAAACAGATGCGAAAAGATATAAATTTGTTAAGACGAATTATTACTTTTCCAGCCTGTTGCATACTTTAGGGAGCAAAGTGTCTTCTAGATCTGCCTATGATGTATTACAGGGTATATTAAATGTTTTAAATGAGATTCAATGAAAAAAAAAAAACAAAGTCTAACCACATTTGTTGTGTGTGTATGTGTGATTTTGTGTACGCGCTTCGTTTGCAAGTTGCAACCGCAATTTAATTAAGCCAACAGAAACCATAGAGGAAGGCAAAAGAGAGTTAGATGCAGAGGATGGAGGTAAGAGGAGCTAGCAACATTGTTAATGGTGATAGTGTGTATGTGTGTGTGTGTGTACAGAAGTGACCAAAGCTTTAATAGACACGTTCTCCTGAGTCTACACAACCAGCCTCCTCGATTTTTGAAAACTTCTCTATTTACTCTTCTTGTAGGCCAGGCGCCTGGCTTCCTTTTCGGTGACCGCAAACAGAAAATGTGGAAAAAGTCTTGTCGTTGTGGTCTGGCTGTCATCTCTTATGGCATTCACTGTTTCCCCACTTTGCCCGCGTATGTTCTTCAGTCAGCTTGTTGTTGTAATAATTTGATTAAATTGAACGCTTTAAGTGATTTGCATTTTAAATTTCAATCAATATGACGTGACTTCTAGAATGAAAGCGGATGGATGGATGGATGGATGGGGTTCGAATGGGATGCATGAGAGCAAATGCAGCAGCTTGGACAAGTAGGAAGTGTCTGTGTGTCTGGCGCCAGGCGGAGGTCTCTAATGATGTGAGTGTGTGCCTGTGTTTGTGTTTGTGTCTGGTTGTGTGTGTGTGTGTGTGTGCACATGAAAATTGCTCACTTTGCCTGGACGGAAACCATAAACCGTTTGCACTGGCCACTGGGCACTGGTTTTACACTTAGACAACTCTCTTCTGCCAGAAAGTTTACCCAGTTTGTTTTTGTTAGTTGGTTGGTTGGGTTTTCCCTTTTTTCATCTGTTTTTGGTGAGTGGCCAGACAAACTAACAGTTGGTTGGTCGGAAAAAGGATATATAGAGGCACGCCCACTGCTCAATTGCATTAAGTTTACTCGAAATTATTTTGTTGTCGCCTTCCTGATTGCTCATGGAGATAAAGAAAGACCAGGACCAAGCACCTGAATCTGGTGGACACCTGCAAAAGTCTATTAAATAACTATGTAAAACAAAAAATTAAATAGTTTACGTATATTTATTTAGTAATTGTTTTAAGCTGAATACAAAATCTGAATATCTCCATTTAATTTAAAAGTACCAAAGGAGTACATACCAAGTTTTGTTCATGTGCTAAAGCATCTTGATCTTAAAATTTAATCGTTATTAATGTTTCCTCGAATAAGTTGAATTCATATTTAGATTAATTTTGCTTGAGCAGCTGGAGTTAATTCATGAACTGAAACAATTGTCATATATTTATCGTTCTCTTTCAGTGGCATTTGTCTCCATTTACTTATTTGTTCTACACATAGTTTTTCTATTATGTATTTTTTATACCCTTGCAAAAAGGGGATATTAATTTTGGTGGAAGCACCTCCGACCACACAAAGTATATATGTATATTTTTGATCAGCACGACGAGACGAGTTCAAATAGCCATGTCCATTCGTCCGTCCATCCGCCTGGCCGTCTGGATCAACGGAAACTACTTCCAGACCTTAAGAGCTACAGAGTTGTTACATTTGTTAGTTTATTGACTGTTCCGAATTTGATAAAGATCAGGTGACTATATCATAGAAACGATCGGTGGAAAACAGTGACTTTGATCTATACCTTCGTTATTTCCTATGCTAGGCCGTTCTTTCGCAAACATTAGACTTTTCAGATAAAACGTTTTTTAAAAAGAGATTTACCAAAAAAGTTGCAAAGGTATAGAAACTTTGACGCGGTCGAAGTTAGCCCCGGGCCTCTGGTTTACACTTAGAAATGACAGTAGATAAGCATAGATTTGCACACTATGCTTAGAAGGAATCATCTCCGACATGTGCGTATCTAGAAAATATTTTTGGGGAGAGTCCAGTCAAAACATCCACATTTTCGATTCAGAAATTTTTGATTAAGACATCGTCGGAATGAGGATAAAATTGCACGATCACTTTGAAAACTTACACTGTTTGTTTGTTTCTACATACTCTAGGCATTCCCAGATGAGATCACCATAACATATGTTCATGAATGGTCTATATATCCTATCATCCCATCAGTCTTCTGGCAATACTTACCAAAATAGTCGAAAGAATATTCTTGGACCAAAATATTGTTAGTTTGGCTGCCACATGCTTATCAATTCGGACTTAAAGCATATCGCGGGACTTCAGAATAGTTGAAAAAATCCTTAGCAAATTTGAAGAAAATAAATACTGAAAATAAAACAGGATTTCGATTATGTTATATTTTGGTGATATCTATGACGTATTTTCTAAAATCCCTAATACTAGAGATACACGTATGAATTCTATTTTTAAGATCTATGTAGAAAAGAAGTACTTTAGTATAATTTAGTATCGTTCAAACGATCTTCAACGAGTTTATTTACATTAAATGTTTTAGAAGAAACATCACAAATACTTGGCCAGCCGAAAAGGAGAAAAAAACATCGAAGGCAGAGATGAAAATATTTATTAACCAAAAATTCTTCATTCTGTTATTTGGGAGCGGAGAAAACTAGAACTAAAGTCCGAAACTATAAACGTCGTAAATTCGTACCCACTGTTGTAAGCTTTCAGCGCCCTACTACCTGTTCTTCATGATCTTTTTCAGCATCAGCTTGCAGAGTCCCGAATTGGTCCGACTGAACTGCCAATTCTATACCGGGCATTTAATAGAACCGGCAATAGGTTTTTAAAGCTAGTTAAGGAAAGGATCGATAGAGTTTGAGATCAATTAGTTTGTCATTTTCTAGGCGATAGCAAACATAAGTTAAACATAAAAATTTGACATTAGTTAAAGTGTTTTTCTTTTAAGATGGTAAAGGGTAAAACAACAACAACTTGTAAGAGTATCGAAACTTCCTCATGCCCCTGAAGTTGACTCAACTCTCTGTTTCGTTTTTTCTTGATTGGTTGGTTTCCTTTGAATCGACCAGCCTATTTATCATTGATATAGCATATGTGTAGGTATATTGGTTTCAGTTCTTAACTTATCGCCGCAATAATAATTCATTGTCATCTGTCAGAGATTTTTCGGGTGTAACCACACACGCCGAGAGAACGGGAGAGAGGAATTACGTATACGCCACAATGGCCACAGGACATGGCAATAAAAGGAAACAGAAAATAAGTCTACAAGGAATTGAAGCAATTGCATCCGCTCCAGACAGTCAGCAGCAGCGGCAGTAACAATAACAAGAACAACAACAATGAGAGCAACAATTGCTGTTAAAAGAAATAAAAATTGGGGTAAGTATGGTATAGAGGAAAATTCAGTCATCCTTTTAAAATGCCATTCAGTTTTGATTTGGCTACGAATTTTTTTCTCTTTGTTTTTTTTGTGGGTCCTGTTTATGCAGTGCCTTGCCTCTTCTTATTTTCGCGTTGATTGCATTCGTTGTTCATGTTGTCGGCAGTTGCCGTTGTTGTTACTGCAACCAAATGCAGCAGCCTTTATTGTAATTATGTATTATTGTTGTTGTTTCTCGGCAACACATCATCATTATGACCAACATCATCGTCATCAACTGTGCTTAGTTTTCTGGGCATTGTTCTTAGTCAGCCATCGTCAACGTCATCAGCGAAACATGGTCGTACTCGTCTGGCTTCTTCCTTTCTAGATTTTGCAGTGGCAACTTCCTGATTTCCTTCAACCTCCCCTCCACTTCCAAGCAACTCAATCCTCCTGCTCCTCTTCTAGTTTCTTGTGTGCAATTTTTATTTTCCTTTTTTGCCAAAATGCAAAGTCTAAGGACTTTTGTCTGAGTGGATTTTCGCCACCCAACTCTGTAAATTTGTGTTCTTTCCCCATTTCTCTGTTCTTGATGTTATTGTTGTTGCTATTGCTTGGAATTTGCACATTACATATTTGGAACAGGCGTTACTTGTGAAGTATTTTGTTAGGTCTCAGCACACATAAAATAGAAAAGTCGTTGTTGCTGTTGTTGTCGTATTTGGTCATTGTTTATACACAAATAGGTGTAGGAAATATAGTTTAAGCAGCTCAGTCTCAGCAGCATCAAATCACCAGACAAGTGTGTGAGTCAACAGACACGGCAGCCGGCATTTGTCGCTCAAAAATAGCCCAGAATCCCACAATTCATATAATCATACCAATGGAGGCGACCCCATGCCCACAATCACAATCACAACCAAAACCAAAAAAAACCACAACCAAAAACCAAGAACCAAAACCGCACAACACGCACAGCGCTCTCAAAGAAGACTCGTGCTCCCCTTTCTCTCTCTCTTTCTCTCTCTCTCACCCCAAACAAACGAAACGTGAAAACAAAAAACCAAATGAAGAACAACAAGAGTTTGAATTCTGCCCTCCTGCATCCTCTCCAACATCTTCCATTATGGTTCCAGCTCCCCTAAATAACGGCAGAAGGACCGACAGCCTTTGTTTATCTCTAGCTAGGCGTATTATTGCATTGTAGGTTCTACACAATAAATCAGAGTATTATGGCTATATGCAGAAGCAGTGGAGTATCTAATTCATAATTTTCATAAGGGGAAATCCTTCATTTAGCGGGGGAATATCCTTCTTAGACATTGTTCGAAATTTGATCAGTTTCAGAGGAAAAATCTTCGATTCTAGGATCCGCCAATGTAAAAGAAACTTTTCAGGGAGGCTCAGGAATCTGAAGATTACCCTACATCCTTATTCTCAGGATCAATGTATGTAATTTATTTATCGGTGGGCATTATGTTAACACAAAAGGGTAGATCAAAAACTTCCTAGGCTCATGGCTATCTGTTTGATAGCTAAAACCAGTTGTGAATTACAAGCCGTTTAAGGGCTTTGTTCCAACCAGAACATTTATCTCAATTGTCTTGGAGTATTTGTACCTGTTTAAGGCCGCTTTCCTATGCTCGAATTGAAAAAAACTTATGTTATGTTGTGTTGTGTTGAGTTGCGTTGTATTTGCCTCTGCCGTTTCTCCTTAGAGTCCAAGTATTTTTGGACTTGGTGGGCCTCTTTTCGTAGACGTTTTTCAAAACGTTGATAGCCGTAATGAGCAGAGCAGAGCAGAGTGGAGCAGATAGACAGTGAATGTGGTGTATGTTATGTTGCCTGATCTCCGAGAGAACCAGCAACAATATGTGTCTCTAGCCCTTAGTCGTCGTCGTCGTCGTCGTAGTAGTAGCCCCCATGTGTGGTGAGCGCAATAATGTTTTGTGTGGTGAAGATTGTAGGGAGAGATGCCAAAGCAGATTGTGTCGAGTGCAATCTGGCTATAGGGCGGAGGGAAGGGCTGTGTGGGGCAGGGATAGGAGGAAAGAGAGGGGCACGCTTCACGCTTGATTTTCATGTGGCCGTTGTTGTTTGCCTGCTCAACGAACACGCAACACAACACACACACACACACACACACACAGACGAAGAAAATGCTTTTCAATTTATTTTTAAGTACAAAAATAATTTCAGTTTTTCCTTTTGTTTTTTTCTTTTTTATTATTTATTTTTTTGTTTTGTTACTTTTTATTTCATTTTATTTATTTTGTTTTTGGACGACGACAACGTCGCGACGCTTTGCGTTGTGTCTCGTCGGAGTTAGCCGTCGCATTTTCCCTCTATAGACCCTCAGTTGGGCGATATATATCGTCTATATAGACGCCTAGACACTCATTTCAATGTGTGTGTGTGTGTGTGTGTGTTTTTGTATGCGAGGAAATGTGTGAAATATTGGAGACAAACGGGCAATTTTTATGTTCCCAACATTTTTTGATTTCAGTACAACGCAGGTTTTTGCGCATAGAACGCGTCGAGCGAACGACTAATAAGTGAGAACGGATCAAAAGTGTCGGCAAATATAAAATATATATATATACATATATATATGTAGTGATACATTATATATATATGTATATATATAGGTAGACACAACAACATCGTCATTTTCCTACTTTTACTACTACTATTATTCTTATCATTATCGATAATATCATAATCCATCGAGAATTCTGAAAAGTTGATCTTTTCCAAATGTTTGTTCTTTTTTTTTCTACATTTTTTTTATTGTTGTTTTTCTTGATAAAATAAAAAAATAATTTTCGTGCTATTTGTGCTGAAAAGCATAAAAATCAAGAAAGGAAAACGTGTTTCGGATATAAAAGCAGCAACAACAACGACAACAACAGCAGCAGCAGATCGTGTATAAAATTGAGGTGAAGATATATCCAAAATTCAACGGGGATTATCCTAAATATCAGAAAACCTAACAGGAGCTTTTGAAAAATATATTTCAAAAACCGGTGACACACACACACAGAGTGAGAGAGAGAGAGAGAGAGAGAGAGAAAGCAAGAGGGAGAAAGAGAGGAAGCCGAAACTCAATGTCAAATTGAGACGGAGATTTTCTGGTATGCACACATACGTATTTATATACACACTAACACACACACACACTAAACTGATTAGGAAATGCCAACGCGCTCGGTTTAGTAGTTCGTTATCGATAACAGGCGGCATTCGATTGGTTTCCGCCACATTCCTGGGTTTCCCCCTCACGCTTGCTCTATCCTTTTGGCCCAAAACGAACCCAACCTTCTCTTCTACCTTCACGCATAGCGTTAAAAATTGTTCGTTTTTTTTCCATTTTGATTTTGCGTTTTTGTTTTTTTTTTTTTTGCTCAAAAATAAATGCAAGAATTTAGCGTTTTGTTTAAAAATAAACTGGAATGTGTTTGAATTAGCTTGAAAATGCTTATGCTAAGGCATTGTTGTTGTGTTATAGTTATATATATAGACACACTAAGATATACATATATACATATGTATATACACATTTAAGTTGTTGTTGTTGGTTGTTCTTTTGGTTTTTTGTTTGGCAATCGATTAAGTATTTAGTTTGTTCCCCTCATCCCTATGAGGTTTCTTAATAAACAAAAACTAAACATTGAATCAAATGTTTTGAAAAAAGATCATCTTCAAATACCCAACAAAAATGAAACCGGCAAAAGCCACCAAAAACTATTTAAATTTTAATTACTCCTTTTAAGATTAAGATTGTAAGATTTTAAATCATAGGCAGCACAAAAGATGAGCAGGTTGTCTGTATAGCTATTTCAAGAACCACCAAGTTCTATCATCAGCAGATTTTGCTAAAGAATCCACAGATGTAATGGCCATACCAACGCTAAAAGTAGTTGGGAATTCAAACGACATGAAGCGACAGATTCCACCTTTTTTATGTTGGCGCCATCAGAATTAGTGTAAAGGGCTTCGCCTTAACCAACTAACCGTGGCGCCCAAATATTTCGTTATAGTATATTGTACTATATGCAAAAAAGATGGTTGACAGCAAGTGTAGAAACAACATGTTTCAAAATAAAAAATCGGTATGGAAAAATTGAGCAATAATCGCATTGACATTTTATGGCAAAAATCTATTAATTCTTGAACTTTGAAAACTGAAATATATTAAACACTTTAAAAAATTAAACAATTTCTAAAGTACTTATATTTTTTTATTTGTTCAAGAGGACGTGGTGAAAAAATTAGCAAACATGTTTTAAATTTTATTACTTTTAGATAATACGTTTAGATAAATTCGCGTAAATTTTTGTAGATTCAACCCAAAAGTCCGACTTAGGATTTCAGTCATTGATCAAACGTCCCAACCGTGCCCTTTGATGCAGTCTTTTTGTACGTCTGACTTAGTCGGATCTGAGCACTATTTTATATAGATCCCATTGGTACGCTCAGCCGACATCTGTATCGATGTTATTTTCTAAGATCTGCCTCCAATGCGACCAAACTTGGTAGTTAACTTACGCACTTAATAATCTATGATTCAATTTTGATTTAAATCGGTAAACTATATTATACGCGTAATCGACTATAGTCAGTACCATTGTCGGTCTTGGCAATACTTATATTTTGATGGACGACCAGTGCATTTCATACGAATAGTGGGTACCCATAATACTTCGGATCAGGAGTATCATCTGGTCAGTTTGGAAGCCATGCATGCGACCGATGTACCATAGCTTATTGGATAATGTAGCTACGATTCCAATGCATGCTTGTGTTATGAAAGATGGCAAGATAACTTCAAATAATATCTTAGATGGAAATTTCTTAGATTTTGAGCAGGGAATTTTTTGGAATAAGGAAAATACGATAAGAAGTTTTTCAACGGCAACAACTTTATGGATTGGATCTGAACGTTCTGAGGTTGTTGAGGATAAAAATTGGTAAATGTTTTAAAATGGGGGAATAAAAAATCTATTAAAATTAAATGGATATAAGCCATTGCTTTACGAAAAGAAAACTAATTCAGTTGTTAAAACGGATCCCGTCGACATCTGTGAATAATGTTTCAGGGAAATGTTTTAAAGCGTTTTAATGGAATGATGTTAAATAATAAGGAGAATACGGCGAAAAATACTTCCACGAGGCTGAAAATTGAAATCAGCTTATAAAAGGAAACAAAGTGATTCAGTTGTTACCCCAGCAGAGGGAAGTAACTGAAGGAGCAAACCTATGAGTTGTCCCAGTATATCATTTTTGAGCGAATTTCGCCATGGCTACTTGATGAAAATAAACTCTTTATGTATTATTCAACACTGGCATTTGTATTGATATGTAAAATTTACTGTTCAACACTTTTAGTGTTGAAAAAGAGTATATAATAAAAATGAATATAAAAAGTCGTGGTAAATATTTACTTAAGCTGCTCTAAATTTTAGTGTTGAAAAGTGTAAAAATCGACTAAAGCTAGATTTCAGTGTTGGGAAACTCAATTTTTATTGATTATGGTGTTGCCAGTCTGTAGTTTCCTTTGGCGCGTTGATTGACTGCTCTGGCAGCCAATTATTTTACTCTGAATTATACTCTGAATTCAGCTGCTCTGACAACCGTATGTTGTATTCTGAAAAGTTTCAAAAAGCCCGCGTATTCGAGTATCCGAAACTTTGCATCTGGCAACACCATCATAAAAGTTGACACTTCTTTTAGCCGGAAAACGCAACTTTTAGCTATATAAAACAAAATGTCTCAGACAATGCCGTCGGAAAACTTAAGCAGTCGCTTCCTAATGGTGCTGGGCATGCCGCTGCAGGAGAGAATCCGTGAACTGACTTTTCCTTTTGACAGCTGTAGTGGGCGGCAAATACAAACTGTCTATCTGCACATAGTTCACTCCATATTTGGCATCAATGGCAATCCGATAGGCTGGGGATTGAGGACAACAACTTTGGAGTGCGTGGTCCTTGGATGCACACGTGCCACACGATATTGAATGATGCCACCAAATTTGAATTGGATGTTAACCTATTGCCCAGGAAATTTGTCAGCATGCTATAAGCGGGCCAGAATCCCATGTTTTATGCAGATCTCATTAACATTGACACCTTCAGTCATCAAGTGGTTTCGCTGTCACAGAATGCCTTTGACTTTTTCATTTTCCATTTTGTGTTGTATGTGTTGAATCCGCTGCACTCTATTAATCCCATTGCCATGCAGACACACAATGGACGTACCAGGACTGCTTATCATCAATTGGTGGAGAAATATCTCTTTGATGGCTTTATTATAGAAAATCTAATACAGTTTATCATAATGCCCAGATGTTGCTTCGTCTGGCCAAGACATTTAACCAGCCAGACCTGGTGGAGCGTCTTCAGCGTTTCGAGCGCTTGCATTCGGGCAATGCTTATGGCTTTGATTCACCCCAACGTCAGGTCAACATAATGAACAAATCAAACTCATTCAATGCCCAATGGAACATACCCAAACTGTTTAGCAAGTCAATGATAATGCAAATCGAGGATTTCCTCTTTGTTATAAGTATGGTCAGGAATTCGGTACTAAGTAATATTTGTTCGCTGCGCAAGGAGATTAGCGAACGACAAAGATCTGAAGGTTTTCTCAAGAATTTTTTCAACAAATTGATGGGGGAGTCTACGCAGGATGAACTAATGCTGCGAGAACTTAGTCGCATTCCCGAGATGTTGCGACAGAGTATCGATGCGTTTTGTCGAACTTTTGGTATAAATCCTTCTAATTTGTCAATGCATGAAACATTACCAGTGGAGCAGCCTAGAAGTCCACCACCTTTGGAGTCGCCCAAAAAGTTTAGCTTTTTCGATAGCAGCGATTCGTTAGACACCTCCAAATTAACGCCTCATCAAATGTCATTAAATGTTTCCAATTTTGAGCAAGATGTTGATCCTGCTCTCTTACTGCTGCATGTGATATCGGAGAATATGAATGAGAAGTATGGAACTCAATTTAAACCAAAGGATTACTTTGGGAAATTAACACGTAGACTGCTCTATGCGACAATGACTGAGCAATGGTTTGATAAGCAGTGTGGAAATGTGGAGACTTGTAAAAAGGAATTGCCCCCTCGACTTTGTCTGCGACCCTTGGCCTACGTACAAATGTTTTTTCTTGTGGGCTTTGCCCTCATTGTGGGAAAATGTTTCTGGGGCTCATCGCTGATCGGATTCTTTTGCTTGTGCTTGATTTATGTAGTTTCTAACTTGTTCCTTGCTATAGTAACACTTTAAGGAAAGAATCTATTTCTTAATAATTGTGAAATTTATATTGTTTTTTGTATAAAACTCAAAAAGTAACTACAAATAAATAATAAGGAAAATATGACGAAAAATACTTTCATTAGTATTTTTAAGAACAATGGTTGCCTTCTAGATTGCTGATTTCACATACAAAAACAACGCAACGGCAAGGCCATGGTCTCTGGTGATCGAGTAGAATATCGAATTAACATTTTATATGCTTAAGTAGGGAATTTTTGGAATAAGGAAAATACGATTAGATGTTTCAACGGCAATAATTTTGTGGGTTAGTTTCGTTGTTATTTTCTAAGATCTGCCTCCAATGCGACCAAACTTGGTAGTTAACTTACGCACTTAATAATCTATGATTCAATTTTGATTTAAATCGGTAAACTATATTATACGCGTCATCGACTATAGTCAGTACCATTGTCGGTCTTGGCAATACTTATATTTTGATGGACGACCAGTGCATTTCATACGAATAGTGGGTACCCATAATACTTCGGATCAGGAGTATCATCTGGTCAGTTTGGAAGCCATGCATGCGACCGATGTACCAAAGCTTATTGGACATTTTGTGTCTCCCGTGGATAATGTAGCCACGATTCCAATGCATGCTTGTGTTATGAAAGATGGCAAGATAACTTCAAATAAAATCTTAGATGGAATATTATTAGATTATGAGCACGGAATTTTTTGGAATAAGGAAAATACGATAAGAAGTGTTTCAACGGCAATAACTTTGTGTATTGGTCCTGAACGTTCTGAGGTTGTTGAGGATAAAAATTGGTAAATGTTTTCAAATGGGGAATAAAAAATCTATTCAAATTAAATTGATATGAGCCATTGCTTTAGGAAATGAAAACTAATTCAGTTGTTAAAACGGATCCCGCCGACATCTGTGAATAATGTTTCAGGGAAATGTATTAAAGCTTTTTAATGGCATGATGTTAAATAATAAGGAAACAAAGTGATTCAGTTGTTACCCCAGCAGAGGGAAGTAACTGAATGAGCAAACCTATGAGTTGTCCCAGTTTATTTCATCCCCATGGCTACTTGATGAAAATAATCTTTTTATGTATTGTTCAACACTGGCATTGTTATCGATATGTAAAATTTACTGTTCAACACTTTTAGTGTTGAAAAAGAGTAAAGAATACAAATTAATATAAAAAGTATAACATACTTTAGGAATCTAAATAAGGGGCTCAAACAAAAAGGGCCCTCAAAATATGGCAATGTTATTGTTATTTTCTAAGGTCTGCCTCTAATGCGACCAAACTTGGTAGTTAACTTACGCACTTAATAATCTATGATTCCAGCAATTTAAATCGGTTAACTATATAATACAGCTGTCATATCAACATTAACATCGTATGTTTGTATACTTTAAGTTTGTAGAGGCAGGTAAGGAAAGGGTAAAAGAATAGCAACAGCACGGCCAAATCTATTCCCTTTTTATACCCTTGCAGAGTTATAAGTGTTGGTCAGATGTTTGTAACGCAGAGAAGGAGACGTTTCCTACCCCACTAAGTATATATATTCTTGATCAGCATGGATATCTGAGTCGATATCCGTCTTTTCGCCCGATCGCCAGGGCACATCAACTTTACGCCTCCATTTGGAAAGCTATTGGAATAAAACTTGGTATTTAAGCTATTTATGACCCGGGCCACCACTGAGATTTGAAATTTAGTAATTTTATAGTTTTTAATATAAAACATAATTTTCCCAAATTTGAAAAAGATCCAATATATACTGAACACAATCTACGGCTCTGCTGCGCAGCGCTGTTCGAATTCACTAGAGCAGCTGAGCTGTATAACGAACTAAAAAGGGACGGAGTGATACCTCAAATGTTTTGTCTCTGCATTGATTTACTGAAAAAGAGTTTGAACACGTCTAAATGCCAAGGACTGCCAATAGGTATAGCAGAAGTTAGCTTATTGATATTCTTTGTTCGAAATTTGGCAAAATATAAGTTTAAATATTGTCATCCAGGAATGAGATGGTGAGAAATAATTGTAAAGGTTATGACACATACATACATACATACATACATACATATATACGTCCTTATAGTGCAGTTTGCCAAGGTATTCATACTTAGATCGGTTATCTTGGTTTTTAATTCATTTCGATCGACAAATCTTGCAAAATATTCTTGACTCATGCAATCATACATACATATATGTGATCATGTATGTACATCATATCATACAAATGTATATGTATGTATAAGTATTCGTGTATATGGTGAACACTTGTCAGCACTTTATGGCCCCAATATGCCTCACTCTTACCCCTTCTTTATGTTTTTGCCAGTTTTTATTTGGCCTTTTATTGTTATTATTGTTGTTGTTGTATTTTTCGTTTCTCTCTCCTTTTTGTTTTGTTTTATTAATTATGACTTAAAGTCAGAGTGCGCGTGTTTTTATGGCAAACATAAATTTCGACTTAAGGTCTGATCTTGCAGTCAAATAAAATCAACTAAAAAAGAACGAATGAAGAGGCAATCAAATAAATTGCCAAACGAAAATAAAAAAAAAAAGAAGCAAAAAAAAAAAACACAATGAGTCCAAGCAGATCATAAAGGGGGGAAACAGTAGCTTGGAATTGGAGTTGAGTTAAGTTGAGTTGAGTGACTGTGTCTGGAGGATTTTGAAGACAATAACACTCTGAAGATGATGATGATGAGGCTGACTGGCTGTCTGGCTGCTTGGCTGCCTGCACTTGAAAGGAATTTCAATAAAAGTGTGCGAGAGGAAAAAGAACAGAAAGAATAAGAATAAATATGTAGATATATACATATACATTTATGTGTGTGCATATGTATGTATAAAATGAAGTAAGTAAGTCGTCTCGCCGACTTGGGTATACCATACACCAGTAAAACAAATATTTCAAATTTGTAATAACTAATGCATTTGCCTATTTTAAGAAATTCTGTTCACATGCTTTTTACTAGCATATTTCAGTATCTCGCGCACTTATGCATATAAGCACCCTAGCGCCCCCACCCGCCAACGGCCATCTCCGGCCTTATGCAAAAACGTTTATATGCATAACTCAGCTATTTTTTGTCCGATTTTGATCAAATTTGGTATTTTGCTGGGGATTAGTATCAAATTTAAGTGTGCCAAATTTGATTGCACAAGGTAAAAAATTACGCGAGATATTCGAGTTTTTCAAATTTCGGGGGCGGAAAGGGGCGTGGCAAAATCTTTATACATGCAAAATGAGCGCATTTACTAAGCAAATATACATACCAAATATGGTGTATCTAGCTACAATAGTTTTTGAGATAAACGTTTTTTTTGAATTGCGGGGGCGGAAAGGGGCGTGGCAAAAATTTGAAATAAACTTGATCACTCTACATACTACATGAGCCTACATACCAAATTTGGTGGCTCTATCTCTTATAGTCTCTGAGATCTACGCGTTCATACGGACGGACGGACGGACGGACGGACAGACGGACGGACAGACGGACATGGCTAGATCGACTCGGCTGTTGATGCTGATCAAGAATATATATACTTTATGGGGTCGGAAAAGCTTCCTTCTGCCTGTTACATACATTTTGGCGACTTTAATATACCATTTCACCCTATGGGTGTATGGTATAATAAACAAGAGGAGCAACAGACAATGATGATGATAATGATGATCCGTCTCCGCAATGAGATGCATTTCCAGGGACGATCAAAATCTCTTCGTTTTGGTGCTGATGTTGCCTGTGTTGTCTGTGGCATCAATCTGTCTCTGACACTTTTCTTGGGGTGCAACATTGTTGGTTGCTTTATCAACAAAAACACAAGAGTATTAAACAACAACAACAACAACGAAAGCGAAATAAATAAAAAATTAAAGGAAAGAAAGCAAGATATAAAACCAAGATCTCATCATGCCGCATATTAAACGAAGCAACTCAAGAAATTCAAACCAGACATACACATACACATACATACATAGGTCTCCTGTCGCAGGAGTAGGTGGTGGAGTAGAAGATGGTGGGGTGGTGGAGGTAGATGAGCAGAAGATGGACTCCATCTCCTTGCCAAAATGTCAACCGTGCATAGTGTTCTTTTTTCTTTCTTTCTTTTTTATATTTTATATTTTTTTTTTTTTGTTCCTCTTATTCCAAAAGACAATTAGTGAGCATAGGACAGAGACGACAAAAACAAAAATCCAAGACATTCCTTTTTGTTGTTGTTGTTCTTGTTGTTGTTTTGCATCTTTTCTTGTGTCGTCTTTCAACTTATATCATTAATTTTGTTGTTGTTCTTAATTTTAGCCGCTTGTAATCTTTCGTCATTTTCTAAGAGCAACAAAGGTGCATGCAACAGGCCTTTCGTTGCTCTCTATCTATCTTTCTTCTCGGTCACTCCTCTCTCTCTCTCTCTCTCTTTGTCGCACTAGCAGTTGTAGTTTTCTGTCTACGATTTGTTGTTAAATTTAGAATCACAAAACACAACGTTGATGCAGCCTGATGATAATAAAAATGAAGTCGCAAAAGAAGTGCAACATAAATTTGTGCAAAATATTACGCATACGCCATGTTGTCGCTGATGTTGCTGCTGTTGGGGTTATTTATGCTCTATGCCCGCCGGGCCCATACTCTTCTTGTACGGGAATTATTTTTGGTCTACAAAACAAAAACAAAAAACCGAAAAAAATGAAACGAACAGAAGAAACTTTGTAACAAGGACAGGCGAGAGACAAAAGACAAAAGCCAAAAGCCAGTGACAACAAAAACAACAGCCAAGTGGGCGACCACACAACAAACGATATAAGAAAAACAACAACAAATTTGAAATACACTTGAAGAAATTAAAATGTGCTTGAAGGGCAGAATTTATAAGTAAATTTTAAGATTTATAAGTGGATTTATAAGATATGTAATTAAAAACTTGCAAAATGAATATTATGGAAAGATTTTGAATTGTGGTAACCTAAAAGATAAACCTCTATTGATAAGGAGACACTGAAAAGATGTTTTGTCCAAAAAGGATTAGTCGAATCGAAGATTAAAGGAAATTAGTAGTTCAAAGTCAAAACCTACTTATGTATATTTTGTTCTTCCATTTTCATTTCCTTTATGTTAATTTGTTAATATACTGTCGAAGAGCAGAAATATCCATACGCGTTTTTGTTTTGCCCTATTTGGTATAATTAAGAATACAGAATATTATACATTGGGCTACTCATGGTTAAGTGAGTTAACTGATAATGATTGAGTGAGCCTGAACCTGTTTTCTTTCTGCTTTGTCTACTGACTTATTTGTTATTTGTTGATTCGGTTGTTCACTGACTCACTTGTTTAGTTACTCCTTGTCTTACACTTTGCTTGGCTTATTTTGAGATCTCTCATTTGTCCTTGCACCCTTAAAATCTTTGATCCACCACCCACTAAATATAAATATCTGGAGTTGTTCAATGACTCATTTGCTGTTCAAAAGTTCAGTTGTTCACTTACGCACTTGTTTCTCTTCTTGCACCCTAAAAATCAACTAAATTTAGATGTATCATATGTTCACGATTCTTTTGCCATTCAATAGTTGAGCGACTAGTTTATTTAGTTGTTCGTTGATTCGCTTGTTCAGCCACTGACTTCACTTTGAAGCGAAAGAAGTGAGATCAACAAGTAAGTTAACTAACACCTGAATAAATGAGTTGGTTAACAATTAAGATTTTCTTGGGTGAACTGACTGAGTTGTTTGACTCAATTTATATACATAACTCATTGCCCTTTTGGTAAATGTAGCTAAAGTAAAACTATATCTAAAAAATCTATAATTTAATAAGTTTTAAAATTTCTATTGATTAATTCTTGTTTTCATTTTTGTTTCTTTTCTGTTTTGTTTTGTTTGCTTTCTATGCATTTTGCATATATATTTTCAGTTCAAGTTACACATTATAGGGAGCTTGGGAATTATAATTGTATGTGTCGTGGCCAATCATGTTGCAGGTCATTGAGACCCGGCTGGACTGAGAGTAAACAATCCAATTGCTAGCCGAAGACGACGCTGTGGCCCCCACGCATGCAGCCGCCAGTGGCGCCGCGGGGGCCCGCTGCACGCACACACAAACCGCATTATTGTTGGTCCAATTACTGAAGCTTCTATTACCAACTGTCATCTTGTTGTTGTGGTCGGCTCCAGCCTTTGCCCTCGCGGTGCCAATGCATAGACACGTTGGTCCAGGTCCACAAACGCATTTACATCCAATTACAAATACAAATACGAAAACGAAAACAAATACGGATATAAATCAAACTCGGTCCCAGACCCAGGCACAAGTGCATAGTATTGCATACTTATGGGCGTCAAACAAGGGCAACAGCAACAACAGCCAAACATACGAGTATATGCCAATTGGAAACGTCGACGTCGCAAAAAGTTCTCCAAAACGCGCTAGTGAGTTAATCAATATTTTTTACAGTGTAAATAGTGCAAATTTAATTCTAAGCAAAGGCAAAACCAAAGCAAGATTCGAGCAAAAAGCCAAAGCTAAAGCAAAATCCAAATCCAAATTTCTTGCTGGCACAAGTTGGCTAAATAAATTACCAACATCGCGTAGTGCTGCGGATAGCCACTTAAATCCAAGAGCCGAGACAAAAATTCGCCTACCCCTTCAACCACCGCCACCACCAACACCAACACCACCAGCGTCATCGCCGTCGTCGTTGTCGTTGTCGTCATTTTTGTCGCTATCGTTGCCGTCGTCGTCGTCATCGTCGTCGTCGTCGTCCTCGTTGTTGTTGTTTATTCCTCAACCTCAGCCCCATAATCATCGTCGTCGTCGCGACGCGTCGCACTCGGCTGGCGGTGTTGCCTCCGTGTCTGTATCTGCCGCCGCATCGCCCGCGTCTATGTTTTTGCCATATCAAATTAATCAACGTTATACATTGTTGCAAGCATCAACATCTACAACAACAACAACAAAAGCAGCAACGGCAACATCTACAACCAAACAGCCACATGTGCCCAGGGCAACAGTTCTGCATGCCTTGCATCGTATTTTTAAACGTGATACTGGCCAAACAGCGACCACTGCATCACCTTTGACACCGCCACAGAGGCCACATCCACATCCACAGTCAGCAACAACGCCAACGCCGCCAACACCACCACCGACACAACCAGCAATATCACCAACAACAACAACAAAAACCGCTCGACTTGAATACATTGTCTATACAGAAATATACGAAGAAGATGCCAATACAAATTCGGTGCATTCATTAATATCTGATACCCATAACACAAAGTCAACTTCACGTCCGGCTAGCAATCATTTTTGGCACAAATACGGTAAGTGTATCAAATCATCCAAGATCAATTATAAAAAATTGTTTCAGTTCTGAAAAATAGTTATAAGCATATTTAATAAATAATCAAACCAAATTAAACGGTTTCTGGGTTCCTAATTTGTCGCTTCTTTAATGATTTTAAAGGACTTCGAATGTTTTTTCTTTCACACAATATTTCAATAATTCAGTTATGTGACGGACGACTTTTATAATAACCATAGTAGTATTTAGTACTGCATTTTGGGGAGTCCTCAAAAAAGGTCACAAGATATTTCCGAAATTGAGATTATTTCAAGACATTTTAATCTCAAAGATTTCAGTGTTTTTAGTATCAGATGTATAAATAAACAAATAAAAATCAATTAAAGTTTTAAAGAAATGAAAACAAATTATTTTGGACTATTTTTATACCATTTACCCATAGATCGAAATGGTATATTAAAGTCGCCAAAATGTATGTAACAGGCAGAAGGAAGCTGTTCCGACCCCTGAAGTATATATATTCTTGAATAGTATCAAGAGACGAGTCAATCCGAGACGAGACGAGTCAGACGATATATCTCGGAGGTTATAAGAGATAGAGCCACCAAATTTGGTATGAAGCCTCGTGTAGTATGTAAGGTGATCGAGTTTATTTTGAAAAAACTGGATTATCTCCCGTAGTTATCTACCTTGTGAAATTTGGCACACTTAAATTTGATATTAATATCCAGCAAAATACCAAATATGATCATAATCGGACTAAAAATAGCCAAGTTATGTATATAAACGTTTTTCCATAAGGCCGGAGATGGCCGTTGGCTGGTGGCGGCGCTAGTGTGCTCATATGCTTGGGTGAGCGAGATACTGAACAGAGTTTTATACGTAAATGCGTTTGTTATTATAAATTTCAAGTATTTGTTTTACTGGTGCATGGTATCTCTAAGTCGGCGAGACGACTTACTTACTTCATATAAATCAAAAATCGTAAGAATTTGTTGTTATTCATCAAACTTAACTAACCTTTTTAAGAACAATTTTGTAATGTCCTTACAATTTACAAAGATTGAATATTTATTTATAAAAGTTAGACCTTAATCGTTAGACCCGGATCATATAGCTCCCATACAAACGGTCGCGAATAGTGACTTTTGTCAATAACTTTGTTATTTTCTGAGCTATCGTCGTGCCAAATTTGATTAAGATCAGGCGACTATGTATATCATAAAACCGTGGTAAACTGTGACTTTGATCAATAACTTTGTTATTTCCTATCCTAGACTTTTAAGGTAAAACGTTTTTCCACATTGGCGGCCATAGGTAAGAAAAGAGTAACAAACTTTGACGCGGTTGAAGCAAGCAAGTCAAAAAACCTAAATAGGTTTTCGGCAAAAGATCTTGAATGATTGATATTTATCACACATTGTATACAATTTATGCCTTTTCTTTGAAATTGTATTAAATTGGTTACCCACGCTTTGTTCTCTGAAAGAAACTTTTTGCTATTTCTTTTCACTTGTCAAATGAACTCTTTGGTCTTTTAGACTAGAGTCAGATTGGTCAGATCAGTGGAGTATTATTCTAAATTCGTTTGGAATACTTTATTGTTGCATGTCTCAAAACAGTTTGAACATACGAAATTATCTGATAAATCGGACGTAACATTTAACATATTCTACACTCGCATGTCGAGTGTCCCCCACTCTTGGTCATTGGCTCTTGTTTTCAATAACAAAATGTTACGATTATATCCAGGAAAAAAAGAAGAAATCAACAACTGACAGAGACAACAGATTGTTGTCAAACATTGTTCCAAACATTTTATGCCAAGAAGGAAGAGAGACACACATCTAGATACATACATACATATGTACTCGTACAAGTACAAATATATATGTATATGTATGTATATATGTATATATATCTGTTTTATGATGTGGATGTGGGATTTTTAACACAGCTGGCTGGTTAACATAATTTTCGTGGGCATTTTCAATGCAATTCAACTAAGCAAAACAAAAACAAAAAAAAAAAACCAAACAGAAGAGAATAAAACAACAGACGGAGTAAACCAAAAAAAAAAAAATAACAGAAAAAAAAAAAAAAAAAAAAATAAAATGGGAATCAACTTTTTCCAACGAATAAATTTCGAGTTTTCGATAGTCTCGGTCTGCCACAGACAGTGGTTGTCCACGACATCGTCGTCCAGACAGGGGGATCGGAGGCGGTGGTGCTTGGTGCTGCTGCTGGTACGAGTTGGATCTGTTAGGGAGGTGTGGAAAGGGGGGGATAGAGGATTTTGGTAGAGAATAGGAAGGGAGAGAGGGGTTTTGGGGCCACTCGTGGGCTCCAACAGCGTCAGACTGTCTGGTATGTTTCTACCTCTCTTCTCTTCACTCCACTTCACTTTATACCACTCGACTTGCCGCGTCACTCTTCTCATCATTCCTCTCTCTCTCTCTCTCTATTTCTCTGTCTGTGTGTAACTGTGCATTTGTATGTCGCACTCTTTTGTGGTTGTATTGCCTTGCCACATGTGGCGACGATGAACGTACAACGACAACGACAACAACAACAACGATGACGACGTTGTTGGGGCTGCTGCTGCCCATCCTCCACTTGAATGATAGTTGTAGTTGTAGTTTACTGTCAGCTGTCTGCAATATGCCTGCTGCTGCTGCCTCAGTCCGAGTCCCAGGCCCAGTCCCATTCCCAGTCTTAGTCTCAGTCAGTCAGTCAGTCCCAGTCACTGCCTTTGCCTTTGCCTCCACAGTGAGTCTCTTCCTCTCTCTTTTTCTCTGCTGTGTGTGTAGGCGTCATCATCGTCATCATCATCATCATCATCGTCATCATCGCCATCAGCCATGGCGCTCGCAATTGGCCAATGCATAAAATTATACAGAGACATGACATGGTTTTGAATAATTAAAACACACACAAACGAAACGAAACGAAACGAAACGAAACCAAATGAAATGAACGACAAACGAGACAGAGTCCGGAATCCTGGACTAAATGCCGCTTGTAGGGACACACACACGCTGTCATTGGAATGACTTATTAAAACGGGCACCTCTAACCAAAATGGGAACGGGGCATCGTAAATCTCAAATGAATGCCAAGTGGAAAAAAAAAAAACAAAAAACCGTCTCATATGTGCCAACTAATTGACAAAAGCAATAGGATTATCTATTGTTACTATATAATTCAAAATGCCAAAAGATGTCCGCCCCCGATTTGAAATGTCTTCATTAGAATTGCCTTGATCCATTTGACATTAACACATAATATTCTTAATCAGAAAACGACAACAAACTTTCATAAACTCCAATCGAGACTCGTCTCACCTCCGGCATTGAAGTTCTTGTCCATCTATCCATCTATTTTTTATGTTATTTATTGTTGAAATTATTAAAAGAGATTGAAGACTTGCTTACCAAAAACTGGAGTGGAGGAACACGATGGATTTCAGAATTTTCAAAAAGCTAGTGTTTACATGGTACTATGGGAAAAAGTTGATTTCCTTGCATTGATTATAGTTTGGAAGGTAAAAGACTGAAATTCTCAACAAAATAATAAAAGATAACAAGTCAAGTCAAGTTCTTTTTAATAAAAGATATGTAAATACGTAGTCGGATCTAGGGCTTTAAAATGCTGGAAGAGTATTTATCGTATTTTACAAATTTATAGCTTTTCCTTTGCTTTGTACTTTTAAAATTGTTATTCAACAATATTCTTTTTGAGGATTATTCTCTATTCATAGGAGATACAAACAGATTATTAAATATTTCAAAACTCAAAAAACAATCGGGGCTCCTTTTTGCATACTGTGAGGGACAAAAGAAATGATGCATATCATTTGCAATCAAACTTTATAAACTTTTTCCTACCTTTTTTAACAATAACAAAACCTCAAATTTTTCTTAAGCGTTGAGGTGAAAGATATTGTATCATGAGATTACCAATAATAGTTGAGTAGTCTATGTATATATTATAGGCTAGAAATTTGAAAATTAAAAAGACTGTCATCTAATTTGGCAGTTTTCGTTTCATTGTCACAATTCAAAACTTTCGACATTGTAAAAGAGTTGGTCTAAAACACAAGTGTTAACATTTACGTCAGATGATTCTCAGACTCTGACCTAGACAAATATGTATAATTTTGTCTAGATTTCCACCTTTTCAAAGTTATGGAAAACTAGATCTTATGAATATCTAGGATTGAAAATCATAGGCAGCACAAAAGTAGACAAAAGCAAAGTTTATATATTCATAAGTTTTATATACCCCAACCCACCTAAAACTCAGTTTTGAATTAATATCAAATATTCTGAAAATTTAGTGACTATTTCTTGTTAGAGGATAATTTGAAATACTTTAAAATGTTCCCAAAATATCAAAGAAGCTAACTTCGGCTATGACGAAGTTTATATACCCTTGCAGTCCTTGGCAATAATTTTTTTTACATTTTGAAATTTCTTTCCTTGCAACTCAATTCATCAACACACAAACAAAACATTCAAATTATTTCTCTCTTTACTACAAATTTTTAAGCAAAGCACAACACGCATACACATACATACATACGTGTAGCGCTACGTCTGTGTGTGCGTATGCATGTGCTCTGTTTGATTTGCTGATGACGTAGAACCGATTTGAATTGACTGTAACTTGTGTTCTATTTATCCGATCAAACTCCAATTTTGGGATCTGAGATTTTATATCAAATTCTATTATATTGGTAAATTTCATGGGGATATTCCAATTTTTGCAAAAATTTTTGTTCTAGAGCTATATGATATAGTAGTCCGATCCTGACAATTTTCATACTCTATTATCTCCCGGCTAAAAGTAGCTCAAATATGAAATTTCATTCCGATAGCTCTTAAGATGCCAGCGTGAAGTTGATTTGCACAGACGGACGGACGGACGGACGGACGGACGGACGGACGGACGGACGGACGGACGGACGGACGGACGGACGGACGGACAGACGGACATGGCTATATCGACTCAGCTTCTCATGCTGATCAAGAATATATATACTTTATGTGGTCGGAAACGTCTCCTTCTGTGCGTTACAAACATCTGACCAATTTTATAATACCCTCTGCAAGGGTATAATAAAAATAAGAAGTTTGCATGCATGAATGGAAAAACAAGTTGGAACTGCTAAAGATCACTTGCATAGTTGCAATATTTGTTCGTCTTAAAAGCAACTTATGTATCTGAAGTCATCAGGTTCTTGGGATAATCTCTCAAGGCTGGTCGTCGTTTTTGTGTTTTTTTTTTTTTCCTTTTTCTGTGTGTTTTTGTTTTTTTTTGTTTTGCGAGCCCTGTCTGAGCCCTGAGACATAGAGGACGTCGCGATGTTGCAAAAGCATACATACCTATTATTGACAGCTGAGAGAATTGTCCGCGCATTTGGACACGTTTTGGCCAATATCATGAATGCTTGACTGGAACCTAACCGAAACGACCCTAACCCTTATAAGAGTGTTGCTGCAGTTGTTGCAGTATTTGTTGTTGTTGTTGTTGTTGCTGCTGTTGCTGTTGTCAACGGCGGCTCGTTTCAGTTTCGAGCTGTCAGAGATGTCTGCTTGTCTGTTGTTTCCTTTTTACCCAAAACGACATTGAAGACAGACGTCTGGAGAGTCTAGACACAAGTCGAAGTGGAAGTCGAAGTCGCAGTCAAAGTCGAAGTTGTCGAGAGGACAGGAGAACGGACAAACAGACGGTCGAACGGAATGAACCGAAAGCTCAGGTGTATTTCAAACTGGACCTATGCGTGCCTCTTTGTGTGTGTGTGTGTGTGTGTGTTCTTATGCCGACCCAGACCCAGACCCAGACCGAGACACAGACACAGACAAACATCGACATCGACATCCACATCAACATCAGACAGTGACTGCGACGAGGTTGTCGTCTGGAAAGTTATGGCCCAAAAAGTTGTCGGCTGCTATCTCTCTCGCAGTTGCCGCTGTCCCTGACAGCCTTAGATCAGAATGCAGTTGATTTATGGCGGCGTTGAGTGGCTTTATGCTCACCTCAAATATGACAGAAGGCGGACGGACAACAGAAAAAACCTTAAAAAATATCAACGAACGACAGCAAAATAAAAAAGACCAACGGAAGTCGTCGTCCTTTGCACCCTTTTTGCACAATAACGGCCGAGCTGAAAACTTTGTGTCCATTCACGCAACAAGCAAATTGTGGCAATTACCTTTCCTTGCCCCACATCCACATACATTCACATTGTTGACGACAACGACGAGCCATCGTCCGGCTGTCTGTCCGTTTGCATGCTCAACGATGCGTGTCGACAGCATATCAACATATCCGCCATGTCCTCCACACTGGCCTCCAACCCTTGATATCTCGGATCTGTGTGTGAGCCTGGGCCTGAACCTGAGCCGTGAGCCTGAGCCTAACTGACTGCTGTCCACTGTCAATGCCAGCCCTCATCTATTCACCCCCTGCCTGTCCCCCTTGAACTGAGCTTTTGTATGGCAATAAATGTAATTATGGTTTCGAATTGTATTCAAAAATGTTCACCCTCTCTCGGCCACTCTCTGTCTCTTCCTCTACCCATCTGGCACCCTGCAACCAAATTGCAATTGCAACAAAATAAAAAAAATTCACATATTTATGTACATATGTATATAAAGAGAAAAAAACAGCTATGAACGATGAAGAGTTGGGATGGGGGTAATGGGCAAAAGGGCTTGAGGGTATGCGACACACGTTCATATCTATTTGGGTAATTTGTGATCGATCGCATGTTGAGGTAAGGGTTAATACTCTCCTTTGATGGGAGTGACAACAATTTTAATTGCCTAGCATTTTCTGATTAGAATTTTATTTCTATGTATGTTCTAGGACTAGTCTGGCAGGAGAGTGAGCTCAAAAATTGCAAAAAATATATCTATAAAATAACAAACTTACCCACCATAAACACTTTATAGGATTCATTAATGATGTCTCTTGCTTCAATAATGAGCTGAACTTTCCCATAATTTTTTCTTATCACAAAGTAAACAAACAAAAACATTTCCTCTTCGCCACACGGTAATATGGATACAAATTCCTATAATTTAAAGCGCTACTAGTTGAATTCATCCTAGAAAAATCAGATCAATGGAAAAAGATTTGAAGTGATGTCTAACTTGGTATCAAAGTTAGCACTTTGATAATGATTTACAGCACAGACGGATCCAGGAAATCATGATTTTCGGCTCAGTAATTCGAGAAACTTCTAATAAAGGTATTTCATAAGTATGAGGACCTTTTGACATATCCGGACTGCTTCTAATTAAGTCCGTGGTTATTTGGCAATTGTTACTATACTTTTTCTGAAATAAAGACTTCTTTCGCAACTGGCACTGCGTAAAGTTTACTATGAGTAGATATTTGAATTCTGATTAGCATGATTTTAACAAGTGGCTAGATGACTGCAACCCAAAGGCAACCAAATCAGTTGCGATGAAAGTTCTAGTTCATTGATTTAACTATCTAACTTAAAAAATTACAACAATAAGTGGAATATGACTTAGCGGATTCAACTGCAAATCATTCCTCTTGTCAATATCCTTTGACGATTCTATACTAAATTTTTATGGTCACTAGGATCAGTTAGCTGATTGAATCTTGTTTTCATCTGATTTGGCTATTGATTTAAGATCAATAGCTTTGTTTTTTTCCAAGCAATTGCCATAAAATTGAGCATTTATTATAAATACTTATTCATCATAGTGGGAAATATCAAATAGTTAGCTGAACTGTAACGTTTAGATCCCATGGGACCGATTGACGTGTCCATTATTGGTTTTTTATAGTCTAAAGTCTAAAATTAATATTGAAATTCAGCTGATGCTTTTGAAATTTAGAGAATCTACTGTTAGTTCATTTTGAAAGAATTATTACTAATTGTAATAATGTATTAATGTAATGATTACATTACATTACATTACTAATTGAATTAAGATTTTCAAATTGTTAACCAAATTGAAACCTAAAAATTAATTTCTGATTGAGGAACTTTATTATGTTTTTTTTTTTTTTTTTTGTTTTGTAGCAGCATCAAGTTCATGTTGCATATTCAGAGGGGGGCAAAAATTCCCCATATGCTAGGCACTCTCTCATTGGCGCAATTGGATATCAAAGGCAATTGCCACATTTCGAGATTTGCCATTAAATATTGTATGTCGTCTGCAACGGACGTCTGGGGCCTTGCAATGTGCTGGTTTCCTCCGACATCATCTCCGTTTTGCATTGCAACAGACGGCGATGGCGATGACCACGATAATGATGATGATGATGATGATGATGATGTTGATGCTGCTGCAGATGCTAGTGGAAAGTGGAGTAGAAAGACCTGGTCGATGCGGCCTGTAAGCGTTGCTAACAAACAAAACATAAAACGAACACAAAGAATCAACTTTTTTTTTTTCAAATGGACTGATTAGAGTGAGAGAGAGTACGAGAAAGAGGAGTGAAATGCACATAGAAGTCAAAGTCGAGCTCAAATACAAACTCAAAACTCGAAACTGGTGTAATATGAAGTAGATGAAACGGCTGGCAGACGATTCGTCAGTTAGTCAGCCAGCCAGACGAAATGGACAAATGGACAAGCCGAACGGACCCAGGGACAGTCAGTCAGACAGCCAGAGAGACAGACAGATGAACGAGCTGCGAGCAACAGAAATTGCAACCGATAATAATTATTTTTATGGAGTCTAGTCTATGTCTAGACGATTTTTTTTTGTTCGTTCGTTTGGTGTTGTAGCTGCTGCTGCTGCTGCTTACTTCACTTGCCGACCTGGGTTGTACCCCTTGCCGTCACTTAACGCCCTTTAGCAACAACCTTCAACATTCTTTAGGGTGGTGTCACCACCCACTTTTTTCACTCCTCCCTTCGTTACGGCTCTGTTGTTGCTGTTAAAGCTACTGTGTCATTGTTTTCGCTTTGATTCCGATTTTAACTGGTAAACTGGCATTTAACTGTTTTTCTGTTGCTATTTGACAAACAAGCCAGCCAGACGGACATACGAAAGACATTTGCTATGTTAGGCTAAGTGGAGTGGTGTGGTGCCAGTGGTGCGGAAAGTGGGGCGAAGGGTTGTCAGGAAAGGCGAGACATTGTCGACTGCAGTCAGATAGTGAACGTGAGCGAGGCATGACAGACTCCAAACTAAATGCCGCTACAATATGCCCGTTGCGTTGGGGTTGGGGTTTGGGTCTGGGATTGGGTTATGTTTGTTTGTGGAGTGGAGAAGAAGGTTTTCTTTGATGGTAGGGGTGAGTCGATGAGACACAATCAAGACACAAGGCACCAGCAGCAGCAGCAGCAGGCGACAGGCTGCAGGCGGCATTGAGCCAAACATGCGGAAAAGTCAACCAGCAAAAGGCAAACAGACAGACGAATGACATTGTGCACGGTAGAACAATATACATACATACGTATATTCTATAATCTTTATTCAAAATCAAAAATATTTGGTAAATAGTTTACGTTTAAGATATCATTAGTTTAGAGTATTTTAATTATGACTTTCAATAGTCTAAATATCATTTTATATTGGTAAACCATCGTGGCGGATGAGTAACAATTTTACAAACAAGCCAAATAAAAGATGCGAAAATCAAATAAATTGCTTACTTTAAGCAATTTTCCAACAAAAAATGACCTTTACTTTTTTGGGATAACTGATCTTATTCACTTGATCTTTTGGAAGCTATACAGTTTGTTAGTTAGAGTTATATTACAAAAAGTTGAGCATATGCTTTAACTAATTGAGAATTATATTATATTAGTTAAAGCTTACAATACCAAAAGTTCACGGTTTGAGAAAACTTTATATAAATAAAATAGTAAAGAATTTTAAATTAATTGACCACTGTGCCCTCCTCTATTAAAGAACCAAAAACTACGTACATAATACAGTTTAGTTCTCGCTTCGTTGGGCATGAGAAAAATGGCACCTTCGTCAACAACATCAGAACTGAACCAAGTTAAGAGAGTGATAGAGATAGAGGGAGAAAGAGGCAGAGAGAAAGAGTAAAAAACACAGCTTCAGACAATTGTCTGATCTGTCTTTTTGTCTGTCTGTCTGACTGTCTACATCCATGGCATTGTCGCCATATTTGGCCAAAAGGAGAATATGTCTCGACACCTTTTCCACTCTTTTAATTCTTGTTCGTTTTGCTATGCTTCTTTTCTTGCCCCTGCCACACAGACTACTCTTTGTGATGGAAGCTAGCCGAACCGCGCTTTCAGCCCCAAGATATTATGTTATTATGGCAATTATAGTTACACGACTTTGGCGGCATCTATGGCATTTGGTGGCACCACAAAGTTGGCCTCGACGACAGCTTGGCATGTCTGTGTGCTCTGTGGTTAAGAGAGAGAGAGATAGAGAGAGAGAGAGCAAGAGGGACAGTTTTCTGGCCGAGATTTTCAAAAAAGATAAGCACAGACTGAATACTGCAGCCGTTGCCATTGCAATTACAAACATTTTAATGCAATTAACACACCTGAGACTGAGACCGAAACTAAGACTAAGACTTTGACTGCAACTGCAACTGCGAATGAGACTGAGGCTGAGACGACTTGTCGGCGAAGCTCATTTGCCTGGAACTTCAAAAGCCAAAAAAGCGACAACATTTGCTGCGTGTGTCAGTTTCATGGATGATGCCACCGTCACCACCACCATCACCCACCACCACCGCCACCGCCGCCATCACCTTCTTTCTGAGGTTTGCCGCTCCAGTTGCTATCAGTGCTGAAAGATATGTGTATACGTTTCGTACATACGTTGTCGTTCAGCATTTTCTTTCTTTTTTTTTTTTTTGTTCCTTGGTTTATTGTACTGACTTTGTAGTGTGCCGCCTCAAGTGCAGTTGAGCGAAAGGGTGAAGAAGCAGGTGGTGGAGGTGGAGGACCCTTTCTTAATGCCATGTCCAGCAAATCGTCCCCACAAGCGCACAATCAGTTTGCGCTTCATTTCATCGGTTTAATATGCAAAGGTAAAAAGGCAGAGCAACAAAAACAAAAACACACGAAACAAAAAAAAAATTGATTGTCTTTATTATCTTGGTGGCTGCTGCTGTTGCTGCAACTTTTGGCTTGCAACTGTCGCCAGCGGCTTTTATGGCCTCTGATCTTTCGTTGACGGAGATAGGAATGTTTGAGACGACTATGGTATACATTGTTATTGTTGTTGTTGCTTTCGTTACGATTCAGATTCTGATTCAGATTCAGATTTAGATTCACATTCACGTCAAAAGGCGGCTCCCGTCGTCTCTGACGTTCAAAATCGTTGTCGGCCAGACGCCGTGAATTTTTTCTACAAACAAACTTGCCCCAAAAAAAATTTGCGCCTGGTGAAACAATAATAATAATAATAACAGCAACAACAACGACAACAACACTTGGCCAACATTTTATGAAAACCGAATCATTAAATGCTCTTTACTAAGCATTCAAAATCAAAACATATAATATCTCACGGTTTACTTTCTGGAACTTCTCTCCATACTCAATGCCAAATCTAGTTGAGATAAGTTATAACTTTCTGTAACTCCAAGCAAAATAATTTGTTTTATTACAAAATTTCAAGCAGTTAAGTTAAATTTATTTATGAAATTAAATAGATAACCTACATGCATTTTTTTGTAACCTTTTAACTGGGGTAAATTGTTTATCATTGATGGCCGATAATAATTGTGTCTGCGCTCAATCTAATCAAATTTTGTGTATTAATCACACTAATCAATCCCATCCATCTATCAATAGTGTCAGTTACGGGAAAGGGTATTAACCAAAAACCCAAACCGAAAGCGAACGCAAACGCAAACCAAATGAGCCAATAATTTTTATGATTTGCCCGTCTAGACATTTGCGTAGACAACGCAAATATCGAGAAATTTATACAATTGAATGAGTGTAGGTATGTAGTACAGAAATGTGTGTGTGTGTGCGTGTGTGTAGTGGAAAAGACTATGAAAAATTAGACTACCTTATCAGTTGGTAGGCCAATATCCAAATGAATCAGACGACATATAAGTATATACATATGTATGTATGACTCGTATGTGGGTATTGATTAAGACTTGTCGTCGTCATCGTCGTCATTTGTCCGTCTACCTGTTCCAATCGCACACACACACACACACACTTTCTCTCTCTATCTTTCTTTCTGTGTCGCTCACTCTTTCTATCTTTGCACATCTGCCCTTGTAGCATTTGTCTAGGAATTAATGACAAATCATTTATAATCCGACAGGCAAGCAGCAAAGCCAAAAAGCTTCACCTGCCATTACGTAATCCAGAGTGAGAAAGACAGCAACAGCGAGAAAGACACACAAAATGTGTACGAGAAAGAAACAGGGAAAGAGAGAGGAGAAGAGTATATATATTTAGTCAAGCGATTAGCTTCCGTTTCAGTTCGACTTCTTCTTGCTTCTGCTGCTGCTGCTGCTGCTGCTGGTGATGTCTGCTGGTCTGGGAATGACTTGGCAGCCTTGAAACATCATGCCCCGGGATTTCACTTAATCGAATAGCTGGAGCGGAGCAGAGCAGAACAGAGCGGGGCAGGTCGGGGGAAGCCAACAGAAAGAGGATGAACTTTAGTAGTAGTAGAAGGAGTGGCGGCAACATTTTGTATTCTCTAGGTCATTAGGGGAAGCCGACACCGATATAAGCATATACACGAATCTACCTTCCTACCTACCTACCTACCGACTATATGGAAAACCATTAAAGACGTCCAAGCACAAGGCCAGGCTAAAAGGCATGCTGAAGTTATATGCTTAATTTATTATTAATGGACTGCTCCCCTACATCTTTGTCTTCAACTTCTCTCCTTTTCTTTTTCTGTCTCTGTCTCTTTCGCATTCTGTGTCATGTTTGCCTCCTCTTGCCTTGTTTTTTTCCTTTTGGCTAACACATTTGGGTCCTGTCCTTGAGCCTTATTTTGATTTTGATGAATTATTTGAGTGGTCTTCAAATTCGAAGAAGAATTCAAACGTAATTTATTCACAATGAGCCAAAGTGATTTTGTGCTTATACATAATATTAACTTTCATTATTAAAGCCAGAATAAATACCTTTTTGTTTTCTACCTAACCTACAGTCTTGGTTAAATACATGAACATTAATTGTCCTCATATTTAAGACCAAGATTTAAGAATTTTATTCAAACCGAATATCCCTGGCAATAGTCGATCGCAGTTAAGAGACGTCTTAACGGAAAGTCTTATATTGAGCACAAGGCCCATTCAAAAATTACAACTCAATGTGTAATGAAGCCAACATAAATATAAAGAGTTTTCAGGGATTCCAAATCGAAATACTTACTCGTCTGGGCTTCCTATTGCATTATATTCCAAGACTCATGTGGCTTATGTGGCTCAAAATCTCTCGTTATCCAGTATATAGAAAGTTACCTAAAGTCTAAATCATATATTTGTAGCCATTAGTTTATTTAGGATGTTTTTCACACGGGAGCTTTATTTTACTCAATTAAAAACAAAAAAAAAAAAAACAAAACACCAAAAATTTAGACGTTGAAATTTTGAAATATCTTATTTCATTTCATTTCTGCACTTTCACATACGCATTGACAGTGCATTCATGCCGATTGAGGACATACCATTCCGTAAATATACCAAACTCACCATAGGCCACGGCTATATAGCGAGTGAAATCGTTTTCTAGATCTCCACTCCATAGCTTGTCCACAATGGCATCATGCTTAAAAGTAAAGGAAACAGTGTTTTGTTAAGCGTTAACCGGTGATTTGTATGCCACTTACAGCATATGGACATGTATGATTCAAATTGGAGTACTTTCGAAAAGTATTGTAAAATATTTCGACTATCGGATTATTTGGATTTTTTAGATACTTGCAGGCATCCACTGTGACATCAAAAAAGAATGGTTTATAGCTTTGACCATCGTAACGCATTAGTCTTAGTTTCACCTGCGAAATAATATAGTTAATTGATTTATACTAATTGATTTGTATGCATGTATGTGTGCATACTTTTGTTGAATTCCATTGTGCAATATATATAGCATACTTAATTGGGCAGCAACTTGAAACAGGAGCTTACCTTTATATCTCTGAGGGGAAGTTGATAGAGTTTTGCATAGATATCAATATATTTATGCGTACGATTCACTGCCTTTATATGACAGGTTTGAAAAACTCCGAAATTCGGACTTGAGAAATTGCACTTCAGATTCGAAAATGTCACAACGGCCATGTATGTCTGAAATTCAACTCGAAGTTACCAAATTGTAGCCAGTAAACATCAAAGAGAAACCAATTACCTTTAAATCGAAAAGCAATAAAAGAAGAGTGAAATGTATAAACGTACTTTTAAATGGCCGACTAATGACAAACACTTGTAACGTCCACATTTTTGTTAATGATGAAATATTCGACTGAAACGAATTCTATATATGTAAGTGAAACGAGAAAAAAAAAAAAAATACACACGCACAGACAACCATTTGATCCGTTCATATTAATAATGATTTTTCCAAATGAGTGAACAAATTCACCTTTATACCCATGTAAAGGGTATTATAATTTTAGTCTGATGTTTGTACGCCATGACGGTGACATTTTCGACCCATAAACCATAGAAATTCTCGATCAGCATGATAAACTGAGTTGATAAAGCCATAAAACGAAGCTTGGCATTTAAGCTTTTTATAGGCCGATTGAGATCAAGCTTGACCATTATAAAATCGATAAATATAAAACGTATTCTAAAGCAGGCTCAGGGAGAAATTTCTCAAAATAAAGAAAAATCTTAAAAGCAATTTATTGAAGGAGTTGGTGAGTTAAAATGGCCATAACTTTTAGGATACACAATGTACAGCATTTTCAATCACTGATTAATATAACAAGAATTACATTTTATCCGGCTGTATCTTGTACACATGATCCAGTAACTCAGGAGGATGCAATAGTTATCTCATTCCAAACACGTATGTTGATATATCAGGGATAAATCAATCGGACAGAGAAAAAATGTTCAGAAAATTTAAATATGAAAACATTTTTTGATTAAACTCAAACTTGTTAGGTCAAATGGTTTGGAAAGATTTAATATGATTTTAAAACAATTTTGGCTGATTTCTAGGATTCTTTCTTATTTCGAAGATTACCAACTCTTATAGTTGTTCCTATATATCGTTATTTATCTTAAGTTTTTCCATTATATTGGTTTTTATTGGTGCTTCGTTCAGGATCAGTTTTGGGAATTTTCCAAATAACCAAAGCTATGTATCTATATTATTTGAGGTATATTGAGTGACCAAAAATATCATTAGTTTTGATCATTATTTTCAAAGTTTCGGAAAATCAAGATATCTAAGGAATACAATCGATGAACTGCTGCTTTGGTTGGAGGAGAGAGCGTTCGCCTCTCTATTTTCATTCTTTCTCGCTTGCACTCACACGACCAAATGGAATGGGACGTTTTTTCATCATCACGATGAACTATTTAAATAAATGAATATGGAAAATGTAATAATGGTCTGCACGAGAAATTTAGACATTTGATTTTGCTTTGTGTTAACTCAAGCAAAAAATATTATCGATGTTCATATAAAGGTAAATTTTTGAAAACCCTTTTCATAAATGTGGAAGTAATTTTACTGCCATTAAACTGTTTAATAAACCAACACAAACCTACAATGTACGCTTTACATATAGGATGAACTGATATAAGCCATATTGTTCGATAATTATGAATTTCTTTTAAAACGGATTGTTTGTATGGTCACTGACTGTCCACACTTTGAGACTTTCTTTAAAGTGGCCGTTAAAATATGGAATCTATATACATTTGGATAAACAAGGTTCAGTATTTTTAATAAACTAGATTTTTATACCCTTGTAAAAAGGGTATATTAATTTTGGTCAGAAGTGTGCAACGCCTAGAATGAAACATCTCCGACCAAATAAAGTATATATATTCTTGATCAGCACGACGAGACGAGTTCAAATCCGTCCGTCCGTCTGCCCGTCTGTCTGTCAAAGACGGCAAAGTCACACACTGTGTGTGTCTTTTCTCAATAACTTTCTATTTTCTGAGCTATTCTCGTGAAATTCATTATATTGATGAGTTTATTACCAGTTTATTATTATTACTGTGCCAAATTTGATCAAGATCGGGTGACTATATCATATAGCTCCCAACTCACGATCAGTCGAACACAGTGACCTTGATCAATATCTTAATTATTTCCTATGCTAAGATTGTGGAACCTCAATTCGCAAACATTAGCCTTTTCAGCTAAAACGTTTTTTCCATTTTGATGGCTTTAGGGAAGAAAAGAGTTACCAAAAAAGTTGCAAGGGTATACAAACTTTGACGCGATCGAAGCTAGCCCCGACCCTCTGTATTGTTTTGAATTAATTTGATGTGTACTGTACCCTTCTTTTTCATACATTTTGCTAAATGAACCTTTTGATTTCACGTATATTATATATATGTACATATCTACGTCTATGTAAATGTATCTTGTTATATGTATGTACATATAAAAGTCTTTAGCTTACTACCAACCGATTTGTTTTATATTTAAAAAAAAAAAAATGAGTACAACAAAAATGATTCAGTGTTAATACCTAATTGGATTTAAGGCTTAAATATAAATTAATGGTAGCACGTTGCACATTCTGGGAATACCAATCGGTAAATAGGGCATAATCTCCACTGCCTACGGGTAGATAACTTATCAAATCCAAATAACGATCATACAGACCGGATGTCCACAATTTGTTAATGATAATATCATGCTGAAAATTTTGTATTTTTATAGGTTTATATTTCAAAATTTTCCATACTCACATTGTAGGGACACGTATGATTTATATTCGAATATTTTCTATAGGATTCATAGAAAATCCTTACAAGCGGATGTTTAGTTGGATTTTTTAAGAATTTACAAGCATCGAAAGTGGAATCCACAAAATAAACTTTATAGCCTTGACCATCATAGCGCATGAATTTCAAGTGTATCTGAAAAAGGAAATGCCGATGTCTTCTTATTTTTTTGCTGGCCACAATCAGCTGTTACTTACTGTTACATTATCAATGGGTACTTTATGTAATCGAACATGAAGATCAACATATTTATGGGTTCGATTGACAGCCTTAATGCGACAGTTCTCAAAATCGGCATAACTTTTGTCTTTGGTACTGCATTTGAAGTTCGTGAAACTTACTTGAAGCAAATTAACCATTATTACCATAGTAGAAACTATGATAAACCAAATGACAGCAAATATTTTCATTCTCTTTCGTCAAGCTCTCAATTACAATTGGTTCATCAAAATGTTTCTGATTCTTTATTTGTATTTAGAAATATAATATTTAATGGGCTTAAGCGCTAGAATCTGATTTGGACATGGTAGAACGATTGCTTAATTACACTATCGATTGCTCGTTGATGTTTGTAAATACAATGGGATATAAAATTCTTATTGACCAATTCGATTTATTGTCTATTACAGTGAACTTCTTATTTAGGCAATGTGTTTAACGATAAATTAAATAATTTTTTATTAATTTTTGTTTTGTGTTTAACTGATATTTTCCTTGTCGCTTTTTTTAAATGATAAACAATTGGACCAAAATGAAAATAAAATCGTGTGACTAATCTATTGTTTTTTCGTGATTAATTATCGCACTACTTCGATTCAATAATCGATAAATTCATTATTTATCGCCATCACTAGTTGTCGTATGAACTTTAGAATAAGACAAGACATAATCTTCTTGTTTCGCTACTTTTTATAAATTAAGTTAACAGCTTGTGAAGTCTTAGCTCTTTTGGTGTGGGTTGAGGACCTTAACTTTAAAGTCGAACAAGTTCTATGAAAAATAATCAAAATTAGAACGCTTTAACTATTACCTGAGGTTAAACAGGCGGAATTATTAATGTTATGTGATTCGCGCGTTTTTTATTGATATTTATTGTGAACATGGGGGCGGAAAATCACCCTGTGTTAACATTACTAACACAATTTCCACTTTTTCAAATATTAATTTCTCGTTATGTAGGAATGTTCCATACGAATTCCTATCAATAAAAGAAAAGAAAACCACAATTTGTATTCGAAATGTATATTTTTTATTAATAACCATGCGCAATTAATTCAGTTTTAAAAATTTAAATCACCATTTCTAGTTTGGTGCAAAAATGAAAAACGTAAACTTCTTGATTTGTATATTTTATTAAACGCAACTAAATAATTATCTAAATATAGTTTGACTTTGAGAAAATGTTGTATGTATTTCTGGTGATTTTCATTTGCTACAGAAAACTTTCAATATGTGATTTTTAAATAAAAATTAATTGTAACTCTGAGCAGATTATATGAATACCAACTGGTATAGGCAGCAAAGTCTCCACTAAAGCTTGGCAAATAAGCCAAGAAACCTGCATCCAGATTCCCAGTCCATAGCTTATCCACAATCAAATCATGCTACGCATACACATACAAAGCAGAAAAACCATTAAACTCACTTTAAACAACAAATACAAATGATTTTCTTACATTATAGGGACAAGTGTGATTCAGATTGGAACTTTGCCTGTATGTCTCATAGAATGCTTTGATGATCGGATTACTGTTCTGACTTCTCAGAAATTTGCAAGCATCATAGGTTAAATCAAAGAAATGTGGCTTATATCCATGTCCATCAAACCGCATTAGCTTAAAATTGATCTAAAAAGTAAAAGAAATGTGTAATAAGCCGACTTCGATGTCGACCCTGCACCAAGTGAAACAAAAGCACTTTAGCGCTAAGTCTACTCACCGTTGCATTATCGATTGGTAATTGCATCATTTTTACATATATATCGATATATTTATGAGTCCTGTTCACAGCCTTAATACGACAGGTCTTTATATCGCTAAAGTTTTTATCTAAATTTATGCACTTTAGATTCGTAAAGGTAACATGGGCATCGATTATCTAAGATACACACACATAATAAATACAAGACGAAAAAACAGAAAAAAAAAAAAACAAATATAAAATATTGATCTTTTACTCGATTACCGCTATGATTAAACAGATTCCCAGAAGTTTCCACATTTCGTTTTGATACACTCAGCGCAGCTGTAACTATTTGAGTTTCTGTTCGTGTTATGCATTATATATTAATATTTTATGGGCATTAAAAAAAGAAAACAAATACCTGTTAAGTTCAAAACAATCAAATCGTATTATTTATCGTACACAGTATTTAACTGAGGTAATAATCCATGAAAATGTCATCCCGCACACACAGGATTGTCATGACATTATTTCTTATCAGTTAAACGGAAATAAGTGTTTACATAGCAACGAAATATATTATTTGTATACCAGTTGGTGAAGATGGCGTAATCCCCAAGCGGCATAGGTAAGATCCGTGTAAAACCAGTCTCCAGATTGCCCGTCCATAATTTGTTGATAATAACATCTTGCTAAAAACGATGAATTCAAACAAATATTATAGGGCTGGGAACAAATGACCAAATAGTCCTAAGATCTACAATCAACTCTCACTGATACCACTTACAAATTCTTACAATTAGTTACATCTATCGAAATCATTGATTGGTTGGAAATAATAGCGATAAATACCAAAGAGGCAACTCTGATGGCCGCTTCCTTTCAAAGAATATGGTTATAAAGAGATAACGTTCGTTTTAAATCGAAAATGAAAAAAGGTAATTTGCTTACATTTGCGAAAATTCCTCCTCTAAGTGAACTACTTAACGAATAAAATTGTCATGCAAGTATGCCAAAAAAAAAAACAAATGGATTTGGACTATCCAATTTAAACTTCCAGAACGACACAAGATTTTACACCAAATTAGGATATTGCATAAGGAAAACTGATTCATTAATCTGAAATGTCTAATCAGATGCACTAAAGAAATATGCAAAACGTAACAAAAATTTAAAACCAAATTGAGTCATGAAGCATCACATATCAAGTATTGCTTAAAACCAAACAAAATCATCAAAACGGGATGCAAAGCACGACGACCAGTTTCATACGAATAGTGGGTACCCATAATACTTCGGATCAGGAGTATCATCTGGTCAGTTTGGAAGCCATGCATGCGACCGATGTACCATAGCTTATTGGATAATGTAGCTACGATTCCAATGCATGCTTGTGTTATGAAAGATGGCAAGATAACTTCAAATAATATCTTAGATGGAAATTTCTTAGATTTTGAGCAGGGAATTTTTTGGAATAAGGAAAATACGATAAGAAGTTTTTCAACGGCAACAACTTTATGGATTGGATCTGAACGTTCTGAGGTTGTTGAGGATAAAAATTGGTAAATGTTTTCAAATGGGGAATAAAAAATCTATTCAAATTAAATTGATATGATTGCTTTAAGAAAAGAAAACTAATTCAGTTGTTAAAACGGATCCCGTCGACATCTGTGAATAATGTTTCAGGGAAATGTTTTAAAGCGTTTTAATGGAATGATGTTAAATAATAAGGAGAATACGGCGAAAAATACTTCCACGAGGCTGAAAATTGAAATCAGCTTATAAAAGGAAACAAAGTGATTCAGTTGTTACCCCAGCAGAGGGAAGTAACTGAAGGAGCAAACCTATGAGTTGTCCCAGTATATCATTTTTGAGCGAATTTCGCCATGGCTACTTGATGAAAATAAACTCTTTATGTATTATTCAACACTGGCATTGCTATCGATATGTAAAATTTACTGTTCAACACTTTTAGTGTTGAAAAAGAGTATATAATAAAAACGAATATAAAAAGTCGTGGTAAATATTTACTTAAGCTGCTCTAAATTTTAGTGTTGAAAAGTGTAAAAATCGACTAAAGCTAGATTTCAGTGTTGGGAAACTCAATTTTTATTGATTATGGTGTTGCCAGTCTGTAGTTTCCTTTGGCGCGTTGATTGACTGCTCTGGCAGCCAATTATTTTACTCTGAATTATACTCTGAATTCAGCTGCTCTGACAACCGTATGTTGTATTCTGAAAAGTTTCAAAAAGCCCGCGTATTCGAGTATCCGAAATTTGGCATCTGGCAACACCATCTTAAAAGTTGACAGCTTCTTTTAGCCGGAAAACGCAACTTTTAGCTATATAAAACAAAATGTCTCAGACAATGCCGTCGGAAAACTTAAGCAGTCGCTTCCTAATGGTGCTGGGCATGCCGCTGCAGGAGAGAATCCGTGAACTGACTTTTCTTTTTGACAGCTGTAGTGGGCGGCAAATACAAACTGTCTATCTGCACATAGTTCACTCCATATTTGGCATCAATGGCAATCCGATAGGCTGGGGATTAAGGACAACAACTTTGGAGTGCGTGGTCCTTGGATGCACATGTGCCACACGATATTGAATGATGCCACCAAATTTGAATTGGATGTTAACCTATTGCCCAGGAAATTTGTCAGCATGCTACAAGCGGGCCAGAATCCCATGTTTTATGCAGATCTCATTAACATTGACACCTTCAGTCATCAAGTGGTTTCGCTGTCACTTTCCATTTGTGTTGTATGCGTTGAATCCGTTGCACTCTATTAATCCCATTGCCATGCAGATACACAATGGACGTACCAAGACTGCTTACCATCAATTGGTGGAGGAATATCTCTTTGATGGCTTTATTATAGAAAATCTAATACAGTTTATCATAATGCCCAGATGTTGCTTCGTCTGGCCAAGACATTTAACCAGCCAGACCTGGTGGAGCGTCTTCAGCGTTTCGAGCGCTTGCATTCGGGCAATGCTTATGGCTTTGATTCACCCCAACCTCAGGTCAACATAATGAACAAATCAAACTCATTCAATGCCCAATGGAACATACCCAAACTGTTTAGCAAGTCAATGATAATGCAAATCGAGGATTTCCTCTTTGTTATAAGTATGGTCAGGAATTCGGTACTAAGTAATATTTGTTCGCTGCGCAAGGAGATTAGCGAACGACAAAGATCTGAAGGTTTTCTCAAGAATTTTTTCAACAAATTGATGGGGGAGTCTACGCAGGATGAACTAATGCTGCGAGAACTTAGTCGCATTCCCGAGATGTTGCGACAGAGTATCGATGCGTTTTGTCGAACTTTTGGTATAAATCCTTCTAATTTGTCAATGCATGAAACATTACCAGTGGAGCAGCCTAGAAGTCCACCACCAAAAAGTTTAGCTTTTTCGATAGCAGCGATTCGTTAGACACCTCCAAATTAACGCCTCATCAAATGTCATTAAATGTTTCCAATTTTGAGCAAGATGTTGATCCTGCCCTCTTACCCATACAAAACAAAGCCACTGGTTAGACTGCTGCATGTGATATCGGAGAATATGAATGAGAAGTATGGAACTCAATTTAAACCAAAGGATTACTTTGGGAAATTAACACGTAGACTGCTCTATGCGACAATGACTGAGCAATGGTTTGATAAGCAGTGTGGAAATGTGGAGACTTGTAAAAAGGAATTGCCCCTCGACTTTGTCTGCGACCCTTGGCCACCGTACAAATGTTTTTCCTTGTGGGCTTTGCCCTGCTATGTTGTTTCTAACTTGTTCCTTGCTTTGATATCATAACACTTTAATGAAAGAATCTATTTCTTAATAATTGTGAAATTTATATTGTTTTTTGTATAAAACTCAAAAAGTAACTACAAATAAATAATAAGGAAAATATGACGAAAAATACTTCCACGAGGTTAAAAATTGATCAAATAGCTCTAGAAGAAACATTTTTGCAAAGATGGAGTTTCCCCTCGAAATCTACCAATACTACTACTACTTTACACCGTGTTCATCGGAAATGTGCTCACCAAATCAGACTTAACTTAAATTGCTTGATTTCACATACGAAAACAACGCAACGGCAAGGCCATGGTCTCTGGTGATCGAGTTGAATATCGAATTAACATATTATATGCTCAAGCAGGGAATTTTTTGGAATAAGGAAAATACGATTAGATGTTTCAACGGCAATAATTTTGTGGGTTAGTTTCGTTGTTATTTTGTAAGGCCTGCCTCTTATGCGACCAAGCTTGGTAGTTAACTTACGCACTTAATAATCTATGATTCAATTTTGATTTAAATCGGTTAACTATATTACACGCGTCATCGACTGTAGTCAGTACCATTGTCGGTCTTGGCAATACTTATATTTGGATGGACGACCAGTGCATTTCATACGAATAGTAGGTACCCATAATACTTCGGATCAGGAGTATCATCTGGTCAGTTTGGAAGCCATGCATGCGACCGATGTACCAAAGCTTATTGGACATTTTGTGTCTCCCGTGGATAATGTAGCCACGATTCCAATGCATGCTTGTGTTATGAAAGATGGCAAGATTACTTCAAATAATATCTTAGATGAAAATTTCTTAGATTATGAGCAGGGAATTTTTTGGAATAAGGAAAATACGATAAGAAGTTTTTCAACGGCAATAACTTTGTGTATTGGTTCTGAACGTTCTGAGGTTGTTGAGGATAAAAATTGGTAAATGTTTTCAAATGGGGAATAAAAAATCTATTCAAATTAAATTGATATGACCCATTGCTTTAGGAAATGAAAACTAATTCAGTTATTAAAACGGATCCCGTCGACATCTGTGAATAATGTTTCAGGGAAATGTTTTAAAGCGTTTTAATGGCATGATGTTAAATAATAAGGAAACAAAGTGATTCAGTTGTTACCCCAGCAGAGGGAAGTGACTGAATGAGCAAACCTATGAGTTGTCCCAGTTTATTTCATCCCCATGGCTACTTGATGAAAATAAACTCTTTATGTATTATTCAACACTGGCATTGCTATCGATATGTAAAATTTACTGTTCAACACTTTTAGTGTTGAAAAAGAGTAAGGAATAAAAATGAATATTAAAAGTCGTATATAGGAGTCGAAACCAGAGTCCGCAGCAAAAAGCGCCCACAAAAAACATCAATAAAAATAAGAAACGGATCTAAAAAGCAATATCAGGCCATGGCTACCTGATGAAAATAAACTGTTTAAGTAGTTCTGTTGGAGTTCTGTTGGTATCGACTATCATCCTTGAGCTACTTATTGTAAAGTTCCCAGAGGTAGATTTCATAAAGAATATGGAGGGGCAAATAGGAAAGTTTAATGTTAGGATTAACATTTCAGTAGAATTTGAGAAAAGCTTTTTCTAAAATGGCTCGAAAGCGAGAAAATAAAAAACATTCTTCACAGGTGAATTTACAATTTAACAATAAACAAATTCTTGAATTAGTTCGAACTGTAATCGAACAATAGTGGATTAGTTAATATTGTTTCTATCATTCGTTCAACCAATTAAGCAGAGTCATTCATTTAAACAGCAATGAGATTTGTGTAAACTTTGCAGCCCTCTAAGATATGTATGTGTCCATAAAGTATATATATATGCATGCTTACGGTATAGGGACAAGTGTGATTCATGTTGGAACTATCCTTAAAGGTCGCATACATTATTTTAGCAATCGGATTCTTTTGTAGTTTCAAAAATTGGCAAGCGTCGTAGGTCATGTCAAGATAGAATGGCTTATAGCCATGATCATAGCGCATTAACTTAAAGTTCACCTGTTTCAAAAAAGACCGAAAAAAAGGCATTCACGATTATTTTTATTTATAGGTTTGTTAAAATGCGTACAGGCTTACCGTTACATTATCGATAGGTGTGCCAGTTGTTTTATAATAGATGTTAATATATTTGTGAGTCCGATTCACAGCCTTGATGGAGCAGGTTTCAAAATCACCCAAATTTTTAAAATAGTTATGACACTTTAGATTAGTAAAGGTCACATGTGCCTGGCAAGCCTGAAAGCAACAATACAACATACATTAAAAACTGCAATCACAATGATTTATATTAAAAGAATTATATGTTATTTGAGAATAAATAATAACTGATTTTAACATTAATATTTAAATAAATTAAATTAAGTTCATTCTGGACACATGTCTAAAAATTTAAAAATTCACAGAATCTTCCTTGCAAGGAAAAGGTTGTTGATCTACCTCGGATCTTTCAACTTGGTCTCATTTTACCTCACTAATTAGTTCGAAAGTATTATTGTTCTTAAACTACAAAGAAACTGATATAAATTCCACGTCAACTAAGGCATACCTATTACATTAACGGGAAGAAAATGATATGGAGAAAAAGAGGAGCAGCCTTTGAGAAAGAAAATTTGGTTCCAACAGTGAAACATGGAGGAGGAGGAGTAATGGTTTGGGGGTGTATGGCGGCTGGTGGTGTTGGAAACCTGACTTTTATCGAGTCTACAATGGATCACAAAGACTATATGGTTATTTTGGAGCAGAATTTGAAGCGGAGTGCCGAAAAATTGCAGATTGCGGATGATTTCTACTTTCAACAGGATAATGTATAGCCCAAAGCAGTTGCCTACGCCCTTCCCCAATCACCTGATTTGAATCCAATAGAGCATCTATGGGATTTATTGGAGCGCAGGATTCGGGAACGCACCATTACCTCGAAAAACATGCTACAAGAGGTTATTATGGAGGAATGGAGCAAAATAACCATCGAGGATATCCGCAAACTTGTGGAATCGATGCTTAGACGTCTGGCGGATGTGCTAAAGAAAAAAGGCTATCCAACAAAATATTAATAAACATCCAAAATGCATTGTATGCAGATTTTTTTTGTTCCTTATCCAATGTACGCAGACTTTTGGAAAGTCATTTTTTGTTATGTTTGTTGATAAATGAAATGATAGTAAATATTAAGTTTAATAATTAAAAAACAAAAAAGAAAAAATTCGATATCTTGCTTATAGTGAGCGCTATTAATGGTCAAACTTGAAATACAGAAATTTTCTTGGGTGTACGCAGAGATATGAGAGCAAGTGTACATACAGTTTGGCAAGAAAGTGTTTACACACAGGGAAAACATTTTAATTTTTGGCTTCAAAGCGAAATAAAAACAGTAAGAATATGATTATCCAAAATTATTTTAATCAAAATAGGTAAATTAAACTATAAACGTATTAGTAAGTAATAAAAAAAATAACAATATGTTCCCATTAACAAAAAAAATAACAAAAAACCAGAGAGCCGGGGTTAAGTTTGTATACCCTTGCAACTGTTTTGATAATTCTTTCTTAATTCTTTCCTTAGCCATCAAAGTGTAAAAACGTTTTATCCAAAAAGACTAATGTTTGCGAAAGAACGGCCTTCAATCTTAGCATAGGATATAACGAACTTTTTGATGAAAGTCACTGTTTTCCACCTATCGTTTCTATGGGAGCTATATGATATAGTCACCCGATCTTGACCAAATTTGGCACATTTATAGCTTCAATAAACTAACGTTTATTAAATTTCACGACAATAGCTTAAAAAGTAACGAAGTTATTGAGAAAGTCACTGTTCGTGACTTTGCCGTTTGTATGGGAGCTATATGATATAGTGGTCCGATCCGGCTGAATCCGAGATATACAATGCCTGCAGTATATACAAGCCTACGTGCAAAATTTCAGCTCTGTAGCTCTTACGGTCTCGGAGGAGTTCGCGTTGATCCAGACGGACGGACGGACGGACGGACGGGCGGACGGACGGACGGACATGGCTATTTGAACTCGTCTCGTCGTGCTGATCAAGAATATATATACTTTATATGGTCTGAGATGCTTCGTTCTATGCGTTGCACACTTCTGACCAAAATTAATATACCCTTTTTGCAAGGGTATAAAAAGTAACAAAATTCAACTGCCAAGAAAGTGTTTACACATCTCGCTTTTTCGGATCTTTTTGTCGCATATTCTAAATTTACCGTTGTTTCCCGGAATTTTCCGATCGGCAGCTACAGTTTTTTGTGTGGTTTCATTATTAGTTGGAACAATTACTGTGGTAGTAGCAATATTTTCCCAAAATTAATAACTAATTAACATAGTAAGTTTGGGCACATTTTTATGACGAATTTACAACATGTTAAGAATCAAAAGACATACTAGAAAATGTTAGGCGTTAATTGAACTGTCTATTGAAAACAAATTATATTTATTCGGGTCAATATTCCAGTCAGGTTTGTGTGAAATAGTAACAGATATGTAGATCAATTAGACTGACAAGTAACTATAATGATAGATGTAGACACTCAATCTATTCCCACATAAATGATATAATAATATAAATATAGATATAAGTAGAAATAAGTTTTATCCTAGGTAGGCCCGAGAGGTTTTTCGCTAAGTTTTCCCCTAATATGATGCAATAATACTAAAATGTAATAATAATATTCCCAACATGTAATATAACAGAAAAGGTTATTAGCCCTGATCACTAAAGCAATTATATATTAGAAGCATAACATACAGATGCAATAAATTAAATTGTTAATATGTTAATTGGAAAATGAATTTGAATAGGGCATTACAAAAGAATAAACGCCTAAACACTTTCATTTCTATGAAAGCTTGTTTTTAAATATAAAGTTGGAAATTTCTTTTATTTCTTTCTAAAAATAACAAAAATGAAGAAAATAAAAGACAACAAATTTTGTAATTTGTAATTTTTATACCATCCACTGGGTGAATTGGTGTATTAAAATAGCCAAATGTATGTAACAGGCAGAAGGAACCTTTTCCGACCCCATAAAGTATATAGAAACTTGATTAGGATCAACAGCCGAGTCAATCTAGCCATATCCATCTGTATGGATACCTAGATCTCGGAGACTATAAAAGCTAGAGCCACCAAATTTGGAATGTAGACTCGTGTAGTATGTAAATATATAGAGTTAATTTTAATTTTTGCCATGCCCCCTGAAAAGTGATATTTTTTGAAAACTGTAACAGCTAGAGACATCAGGTCTATATATGGTATTTGGCCTGTATACGGGCTTAGATTTTGTTATTTAAACATTTTGCCACGCCCATTTACGCCCCCAAAAAATAAATAAAACAGATTTTCTCGAAAACTAACAAAGTTAAAGTTACCAAATTTAGTACGTAGATTTGCATAGTAAGCGCGCAGATTATAATTGCTTAAATATTTTCCACGACCACTTTCGCCTTCATAGTTTAGAAGAAACCGATTGCCTCCCGCGATTTGTTGACTATCGAAAACAAATTCGGCAGACTAATAATCGTATATATTTCTACCAACCTACCAAATTTGTTTGAACATGCTAAATATATGTATAAACGTATTTTACCAGGCGCAGTTGGCCAAAGCCGGAGTTGGCCTTAGGGCAGAGGTGCATGGTATACCCAAGTCGGTGAGACGACTTGCTTATTAATGGAAATCTAAATGTTCTAATGACAATTAATCTTACTAGTTTATAGGATTTAAATCATCGGCAGCAAAAAATGTGAGTAGGTTGTTCTAATAGCTATTCCAAGAATCACCAAGTTCTATCATAGATGAAGCGAGAAAAGACCGGCAAAGCTTGCAACTGCAGATTCCACCTTAGCACCATCAGAATTAGTGTAAAGGACTTTAACCAATATATTTTTGGTTTAGTATATTGTACAAAAAAGAAGGTTTACAGCAAGGATAAAAACAACATGTTTAATACGGCAGGGCTTCCGTTTTTGATATTTGTCTAGATCTCGACCTTATTGAAGTTAATCAAAACTGGATTCTGTAGCAAAGTCTGCTGATGATTGAACTTGGTGGTCTTTTTTAGGCGGTACAAATGCTGCTGCCTAATTAAGGACTTTGGGTCAAAGAGAACAACCTAACCAACCCAAGTTGGTGCCATCTGATCAAAAATGTTCAAAATTAAGCGACGAAAAACTGTATGGCCCAAAAACATTTCCAAAACTGTACGCACATATGTATGTACATACATAGATATGGGGAAACGTGTTTATTTTGTTTGGTTTTGTAGTGTCAAACAAAAGTAGGATATCTAATAGTACAAATGTGTGTGGGAACTTAGAACTGTGGTCTATTTACTACATTTTTGCATCTTACCGTAATAATTACAACTGCCAAGGTGGCCACACTTAAAAATGCCATTTTGTTGTGCTTTGTATTAACGAATCAAAGTTTCACTGATGAATGTTTGCTATTTGCAAAATTTTGTGACTTTTCAAAGGTTTGGTACATCAAACTAAGCAAACAAAAGTTTATATGCTCTTTCGACAAGGAAATAACTCAAATATGACAAAGTTTGTAGATTCTTTGAGGCTTAAATATTCTATGATTAATTTAAATACCAATTTACCCATATAATTTATTTTCATTGTACATTAAATTCCATAAATATTAAGATTAGTTTTGACATGGATAAGTGAGAGTCAAGTAGTTAGTATTCACGTTTCTATTTATGTATCTTTATTGTCTATACTACAATTCAAGTTCCCGTTCGATATGTAAGTGTATAAATCGAATGCAATCGCAAAATTCTGATCAACTAATTGAACTATTAACATGCGCCATCAACCAAAAATCAAGTGTTCCACTTTAATAGCACTGCATAATTATCAAAGATAAGCAAAAACAAAATAAATATGTATTTATATATATACATATATATATAATTATATATCGGCGCAGCAAGTGACCTCACCTTGAACTTTATATTAAATATTTCTTTAAAGCTTTGCACTTATTTAAACATTATTTGGATTATGCACTATGAAATGAAGACACCGATTACGCGCTTCAATGAGGACATTTGAAATCACCAATTTATCTAGTTGGAATTGTTGATCAAATTCAAATTCCATATTTAGTGATGGTAAACAAAATGTATTAATCGATATATTCAATCGAATGTGCGACATTATCAATCACAGAAACGCAAATGTCACTTGCTTTAAAAAAAAGAACACTTAGCTTCTTTCGACAATCTCCTTCCGCGTTTATATGGCGCCATTATATATCGGGACAATGATTGAAGTTAAACTACTTCAGTAAACTAACAGCCAATAGGACTTGCGTGCGTTTGATATGTTTGTCCTTTCTTTTCTTATGTCTTTTTATCAACATTTTTAATAATCTTCGGACAAATGTTTGGATCGTAAAAACAAGACGTTTCAATTAATAGACCTATATATATATATATATATATATATATATATATATATATGTATGTATGTATATTATATGTATGTTTAATCCTACAAAACAAAACCAATACCAAAAAAATTATAAATAATAATTGTTGTTTTCGAAAATGTTCGCAATTTTAATGCTTTTCAAATGAAATACTTAACTTAAGGTAAAGTATGTCTTAATTGAAGCACGAGGCATATTAAGGACAAAGAAATCCATATACACGGCATACCGTCCGCTGGCTGCGGGTATTATTTTTAATAAATCCGTTTCAAGATTGCCAGTATATAGCTTGTCTATTATCAAATCATGCTATGGAGAAGATATATGTATGTAAGAAATAAACAAGATCTTTATTACATATAAAGTTACTCACATTATAGGGACAAGTGTGATTCATGTTGGAACTTTTTTGGAAAACATCATAGAATGCTTTCACAAAAATATTCTTTGGGTTTTTCAAAAGTTACATGCATCGAATGTGACATCGATAAAGAATGGCTTATAGCCATTATTAAAATGCATTGTTCTCAAATGAATCTAAACAATATTTCATAAGGACATTATTTGGCATAAGCATAGAATAAGGTATATAACTGACCGTTATATTATTAACTGGTACTTGATGAATGACTGCATGCAATTCCAAATATTTATGTGTTCGATTCACTGCCTTGATATTGCATTTGGAGAATTCGCAAAAATTGTTGTCAGTGTTGTTGCACTTGAAGTTTGTGAATGTCACAAAAGCTGAGTTTGGCTTAATGATAACAATCGGTGGATTATTATAAATTTTATTAAAAAAGTGATCTCACCCACCAAAATTTGAAGAATGATGCAAATGTTGTATAAAGACTTCCACATGATCGTACAAAATGTAATCCATTTAAGATGCAATTTCAATTTCATCTAGCAAAAATCGTAAACGAATGGAAAATTTACCAATTATATATATATATATATGTATTTGATTGTCCCTCCATCTCTCAACTTTTTAATTGTCATTGTCATGGTATTTAAATCCCTCTACTATCCCAATCAACGCTTAATAGTATTTTCTGTTTATCTTGTTTTTGTTATCGTGATATTTATTTTGTCGAAATATTCACAATCCAATAGTTAATTATACTTAAAATGCGTATTATAGTCGTCCAAATGTATGTAACATTCAGAAGATAGCTTTTCCGACCCCATAAAGTACGAGTATTTCGATCTAGTCATGTCCCATTTGAACCAAATTTCGGAGGTCAATTAAATTTCACGCATCGAAATAAGAGGAAAAAGAATATTTCCCTCCCAATATTACTTATCGATACTTATCGATAGCAATATAAGTGTTGGATAATACTTAAAGAGTTTATTTTTATTTATTTATTAGCCATGGCCTGATATTGCTTTTTAGATCCGTTTCTTATTTTTATTGCCATTATTTTTGCATGAATACTTCGATGTTTTTTGAGGGCGCTTTTTGCTGCGGCCTCTTGGTTAGACTCCTATATACGACTTTTTATATTCATTTTTATAATATATTCTTTTTCAACACTAAAAGTGTTGAACAGTAAATTTTACATATCGATAGCAATGCCAGTGTTGAATAATACATAAAGAGTTTATTTTCATCAAGTAGCCATGGGGATGGAATAAACTGGGACAACTCATAGGTTTGCTCATTCAGTCACTTCCCTCTGCTGGGGTAACAACTGAATCACTTTGTTTCCTTATTATTTAACATCATGCCATTAAAACGCAATAAAACATTTCCCTGAAACATTATTCACAGATGTCGACGGGATCCGTTTTAATAACTGAATTAGTTTTCATTTCCTAAAGCAATGGCTCATATCAATTTAATTTGAATAGATTTTTTATTCCCCATTTTAAAACATTTACCAATTTTTATCCTCAACAACCTCAGAACGTTCAGATCCAATCCATAAAGTTGTTGCCGTTGAAAAACTTCTTATCGTATTTTCCTTATTCCAAAAAATTCCCTGCTCATAATCTAAGAAATTTTCATCTAAGATATTATTTGAAGTAATCTTGCCATCTTTCATAACACAAGCATGCATTGGAATCGTGGCTACATTATCCACGGGAGACACAAAATGTCCAATAAGCTTTGGTACATCGGTCGCATGCATGGCTTCCAAACTGACCAGATGATACTCCTGATCCGAAGTATTATGGGTACCTACTATTCGTATGAAATGCACTGGTCGTCCATCAAAATATAAGTATTGCCAAGACCGACAATGGTACTGACTACAGTCGATGACGCGTATAATATAGTTTACCGATTTAAATCAAAATTGAATCATAGATTATTAAGTGCGTAAGTTAACTACCAAGTTTGGTCGCATAAGAGGCAGGCCTTAGAAAATAACAACGATACTAACCCACAAAGTTATTGCCGTTGAAACATCTAATCGTATTTTCCTTATTCCAAAAAATTCCCTACTTGAGCATATAAAATATTAATTCGATATTCAACTCGATCACCAGAGACCATGGCCTTGCCGTTGCGTTGTTTTCGTATGTGAAATCAAGCAATTTAAGTTAAGTTTTGTATATTTCTTTAGTGCATCTGATTTGGTGAGCACATTTCCGATGAACACTGTGTAAAGTAGTAGTAGTATTGGTAGATTTCGAGGGGAAACTCCATCTTTGCAAAAATGTTTCTTCTAGTGCTATTTAATATAGTAGTCCGATCCTGACAATTTTCATACTTTATCAGCTTTGGGCTAAAAGAAGCTCAAATATCAAATTTCATTCCGATAGCTCTTAAGATGCCAGCGTGATCAAGTTACAAACATCTGACCAATTTTATACTACCCTCTGCAAGGGTATAAAAAAGTCCTAATATACCGATATTGTTGTGAAGATGATACTGAACTCCCTATATCCCACATTTGGATATGTGCTTGTTCTATACTTTCTTGATATTGTCTTAATGTAATGATTTTTAATAATTAACAAATGATACGTGTTTTTATTGTTTATATAGCTAGAAATGGGGGCAGAGACATGGAGACATACATACATATGTACAATGGACTACACCTCATCTATAGGTAGGTTGAGTATGTTTATACTTATGTATATATAATGACACACTCCTCATTGTTACAAAACAGGCAGACAGCCAGACAGGCAGACACACATTCAGACAGAGTGTCAGTCAGACAAAAAGAATGATAAATAAAAAGAACAAACAAACAAATAAAACAAATAAACACGCAACATTTCAGTCTCAGACATAGGCACAGCCGCAGACCTGCATTAAATAAATATGTGCGTAATAAAAGGCAAATAAAATGGCACAGCAAAAAAAAAAAAGGAAAAAAATGTACGTACTAAGAGCATGAGCAAACCAATTGGAGTGTGTCGCCACACACTCACACTTACACACACACGCCCGCACAGTATAACACAACAATTGCAATTTGTATAAATTTTATTGGTTTATTATTATCAACGTTCTCATTCTCGTTTTGCCGTTCCAACAATGTTGATATTATTACCCAGCTATGGTTCAAATCGCCATCAAGGCCCTCATTCATTGATTACTATATAAGAGAGAGGCGAATGCCCAACAGATTCCCATCCAAGCCGTCTCCTTTCCCCCACTCTACGACTCAATACACGACGCATGTATGTACATATATGTATAGCATAATCAGTAGCCCCCAATGGCCGATGAACTGCATCCTCTTATGGCAATTGTCAAGCCTCAAGATGTTATGCTCAAACGCACGTGTTGGCGTCAAATTTTTATTTGTTCTTGTCTTTATTTTCTCTTAAATTACATCTAAAATATCAGTCCTTATCAGCATATTTTGTCTTTTTACATACATATCATTCAAGACAAAACTTGTATGATATTTATACGATTTTATTGAAATTTGAAGAATTGTTATATTGAAGACTATCTTAATACTGTTTTTTATAAAGATAATGCAATTATTTCTCTGCCTATAGAAACAATGGCGTAGGAAAAAGTATTCAGTTCCCTTCATATGAACAAAGGAAAAATTCATTTTTGATGAGGGTTTATAACTGCTCCCGATTTTTCATAATTTTCTTTGAATTTAACAATACCAAAATGCATTAGTTGTTTTAAGTCGTCATCTGGCAATATATAAATCTGCGTTTAATACAATTCAAACATGGATGGAAGTTCGGCAAATAAATTTTACTTTGCAGTAGATATTAGAATTTTAAGAATTTCGTAATAGCCAATGACATTTTTATACCCTTGCAAAAAGGGTATATAAATTTTGGTCAGAAGTGTGCAACGCATAGAAGGAAGCATCTCCGACAATATAAAGTATATATATTCTTGATCAGCACGACGAGACGAGGCTGTTTATACTGCAGGGGTTGTATATCTCGGATTCAGCCGGATCGGACCACTATATCATATAGCTCCCATACAAACGTCAAAGTCACGAACAGTGACTTTTCTCAAAAAACTTCGTTATTTTCTAGCTATTATATTTCAGCTATTGTCGTGAAATGAATTATCAGTGAATTCATTATAGCTATAAACGACTGTGCCCAATTTGATAAAGATCGGGTGACTATATCATATAGCTCCCATAGGAACGATCGGTGGAAAACGGTGACTTTGATCAAAAACTTCGTTATTTCCTATGTTAAGATTGTGGGCCGTTCTTTCGCAAACATTACTCTTTGTAGATAAAACGTTTTTCCACTTTGACGGCTGTAAGTGAGGAAAGAGTACCAAACAACTTGCAAGGGTATACAAACTTCGGCGCGGTCGAAGTTAGCTCCGACCCTCTGGTTTTAAACTGAAGTGTGTGGTATTAGATATTTGTATCGATCGATCTGGATAAAATTTGGTAGCATATTCAACTAAGAAATGTTTGATATTATTAGAATAGCTTGAAATACACAAAAAATTATTAATCTACAATTAATTTAATTTAGTCTGACCTTAATCAAATTTGGCACCTACGTTTGAAACGTAGAATAAACTTAATTTTATGAAAACCATATTTAAGGAGGAATATGAGTTGTATGTTCGAAACTTGAACTTGACTCATGGTTAATTCGTTAATCCGCAATCCTTTTCATTATCGATCTTTCAAGTAATTCTTCAACGGAGCGGGGGGAAAAGCCATCTACGTCACAGCTCGAACTTCAGAAAGAGAGTATTATATGTAGTTTGAGTAGGCCTCCATATACGCATGTATGTATGTATGCTATATCTTTCGATTGTAGACGGTAGCAGAATGCATCATTCACCTCTCCCAACTTCCCATCTGTCTTTCTATCTTCCTTCCCTTGATCCCTTCCTTGCCTTCCTTCCCTACCTTCCTTCTCTTTTCGTTTCTGTCTTGCGCCTGTTATCGTGTCGCCCTGTCTCTTGGATTGTTGGCGATCGTTGCTCCTCGTTTGTTGCGTTCATTGAACGCACTTTTCATTTTGAACGTTTCATTTGTTTGCCTCTTTCTTTTTTTTTTCTTTCAGATTTTGTGTTTTTTGTGAAATTTTCGGTTGGTTGTTTTTGTATTTTTTTTGGCCAGAGACGCACGCGCGTATGTATATACGTACTCCCTGTCTCCAGATACGCGTGCATAATACAATAATAATTTCATTTTAGCGCAGCCAATGGCCCCAAAAGAGGCAGAGAAACTTGCTCAGACACCGACAACGACAACGACAACGGCAACGGCAACGGCAACGACGACGATCCCAATCCCGATCAATGCACCTTTTGCCAAAGGTGCAACGCCTCGACAAATGTGTGTGTGTGTGTGTGTGTGTATTTGTGAGATGTCTGGGCATGCAATGACGCACGAAACGCGATCACGTTTGCATTTATTAAAAGATGGTTGAGAGACCAACCAGGGATAGGGGTTGGTGGTTGGAGGGGAGAGGGCGGCGAGCTATCAAACTGGGGACTGGGCCTTCGACTTTTGGGGGACGACTGCGTGGACAGTCAGTGGAACTGGGCCTATTACAGTGCAGTGTAGAGCAGTGCCCCGCAGACAGATGTGGGTAATACAACAACAACAAGAACAACAAACATTTATTTTGTTTTTTTCCCCCTTCTTTTTTATTTTTTGACCAATATGTGGCTAGTATATACACTATTACACTTTATATCTATTTTTAGACTGTCTGTGGTGGCGGTGGCGGACGTCGATGTTTTGCCGGTGTGTCCCATCCTGTTGCAATATCCAGTTCTCCACTTTCGAGATTCGGTTTATTAACTGAACCCAACTTTGCGCTTGGTTCTCTCTGGGGTTCGTTTTCGTTTCGTTTGGGTTTTTGTAATCAGATTTATGCATGAAGTTTGGTTTTTAGGTCCTGAGGACACAAACAAGAAAAGGTGGACTTTGTGTATTACAGGTGAAGAAGCCTTTTACATGGTCGTTTAAAGACAACTCCCACCCACACACACACACACACACGCACACACACAAACACAGGCACATAATATATGCGAACCAGTTTCAATTCCCCTCGTCATCAACTGCGGAAGCGTGGCGTATAAACAATATTCTTTTAGTTGCTTTCTTATGGCTCTGTTTTTTTTTCCTTTCTTTTTTTTTTTTTTGTTTGTTGCGTCTCGTCTCGGCAGATTTCGCGAAAGGCAGACAAATTTATGAGCGTTAAGTGAAGGCCAATAAAATTCTTTTTGTCTGGACTTGTTTCTTGTTTTTTTTTTCTACTTTAGTGGCTGGTTCAACTGTTGCTGCTGGCCAGTTTTATTTCCATTTTGCAACATCTACAGATAGACAGATGGAGGGGGAGAGAGATAGAGAGCCTAAGGCACATTAATTTTACTGCTCTGATGATGGTGTGTTGTCTTTGGGGGCTTAGAGGCAGAGATCGAGAGTGAATATCCAATGCAAACTAACTATGCAAACTCAATAGTCAATGCTTATAATCAGTGATTGAAAATGCTATGCTACGTCGGAGTATTTTTTTCTGCTCCCGCTACTGCTCTGATTTCAAAGGGCTACGTAGCATAGCAGAGAGCAGAGTGCTCTTCTGCTCTGCTCCTTAGCACACATCGTCGAGATCCCGAGCGAGGTTGACACCCGCTTACCAAAATACAAGATTGCCCAAAAAGCGTGCTGCTTCTGCTCTAGAAGAGAATGAGCGCAAGAAGCGTAAGATTGAGGAGGACGATACACCCGTTGAGGATGGTGCCGGCGAAGATGCTCCTGCCGAAGTTGCTGATGGCGAACTCTATGATCCATCTGAAGCCAAGGCGAAGGAGATGAAGAAGAGCATGTCGACGACGAAGCCCAAGACGAAGAAATGAATACCCCACAGAGCAATCGCAAGAGCAAAAAATTTGTGATAGCATTTTTCGATTTTTTGGAATAAGGAAACTAAAATAAGAAGCGTTTCAACGGCACTAATTTTGTGGGTGAAGATGTTCTTCTGTTCTCGAGGACAAAAATACGTCAATGTTTTTTAATAGGGAATATTAAAATAAGCCCTGCGCCTTTTTTTATCCTTGCAGAGGGTGCTATAGGTGATGATCAGATGTTTGTACCGCAGAGAAGGAGACGTTTCCGACCCCATAATGTATACACTTGCCAGAAAAACTATCCGTACCTATTGTAACCTAGAAAAAGTCTCCGTACGCATCGAAAGGGGGGGCATCCCATGCTATCAGCTGTCCTTTATTAACTCAATTCAGTTACGTTTTAGTTTGTGGTATTTTGTGGCGTGAATTCGTGACTTTCAAGATTGCTTAACATATAAAAGTTCGAATATTTAGTATGGCACCCAAAAGTAAGGAAATTACTCCAGACGAACGGAAAATTATTCTAAAACTTCGAAATGACGGGAAGTCTTTTTTGAGAAATTGGAAAAAATAATAGCCAGGTCACACTCCTCTGTCCAGTACTGGCTCCATTCTTTCAAAGCCACGTTTTGGGCGCCCGAGCAAGCTGTCAGCTCGTGAAAAACGGTCAATATAGCAGGAGGTAAAGAAGAATCCTCGAGTAACTGCATCGAAATTAAACGAAAATGTTAAAGATTCCTTTGGTAAAACCAATCATGAAGACACTGTTCGCAAAATATTGAAAAAAGAGGGTTATCATTAAAATAAATTGATATATATAATCTGCGATCTGTGACTAAGGTGGGAAATATTTAAACGCTTTTTAATAAGGAAACAAAATGATTCAGTTTTGTAGATAGAAACCAAAAGTCCGACTTATGATTTTAGTCATTGATCAAATGTCCAAACGGAAAACCTTTATTAAACTTTTCCAGAAGTGTTCAAAACTATGACATTTACAGAAAAAAAAAAAGGCAGATATAATGGATAGATATAAGCCATTGTAATAGGAAAACTAATTCAGTTGTTAAAACGCATTTCATACGAATAGTGGGTACCCATAATACTTCGGATCAGGAGTATCATCTGGTCAGTTTGGAAGCCATGCATGCGACCGATGTACCAAAGCTTATTGGACATTTTGTGTCTCCTGTGGATAATGTAGCTACGATTCCAATGCATGCTTGTGTTATGAAGGATATTTCAGCTACTTTTAGCCTAAAGCTGACAAAGTATGAAATTTATCAGGATCGGACTACTATATTAAATAGCTCTAGAAGAAACATTTTTGCAAAGATGGAGTTTCCCCTCGAAATCTACCAATACTACTACTACTTTACACCGTGTTCATCGGAAAAGTGCTCACCAAATCAAATGCACTAAAGAAATATACAAAACTTAACTTAAATTGCTTGATTTCACATACAAAAACAACGCAACGGCAAGGCCATGGTCTCTGGTGATCGAGTTGAATATCGAATTAATATTTTATATGCTCAAGCAGGGAATTTTTTGGAATAAGGAAAATACGATAAGAAGTGTTTCAACGGCAACAACTTTATGGATTGGATCGGAACGTTCTGAGGTTGTTGGGGATAAAAATTGGTAAATGTTTTAAAATGGGGGAATAAAAAATCTATTCAAATTAAATTAATATAAGTCATTGCTTTAAGAAAAGAAAACTAATTTAGTTGTTAAAACGGATCCCGTCGACATCTGTGAATAATGTTTCAGGCAAATGTTTTAATGCGTTTTAGTGGCATGATGTTAAATAATAAGGAAACAAAGTGATTCAGTTGTTACCCCAGCAGAGGGAAGTAACTGAATGAGCAAACCTATGAGTTGTCCCAGTTTATTTCATCCCCATGGCTACTTGATGAAAATAAACTCTTTATGTATTATTCAACACTGGCATTGCTATCGATATGTAAAATTTACTGTTCAACACTTTTAGTGTTGAAAAAGAATATATTATAAAAATGAATATAAAAAGTCGTATATAGGAGTCGAAACCGGAGGCCGCAGCAAAAAGCGCCCTCAAATAACATCGACATATTCATACAAAATTAATGGCAATAAAAATAAGAAACGGATCTAAAAAGCAATATCAGTCCATGGCTAATAAATAAATAAAAGTAAACTCTTTAAGTATTATCCAACACTTATAGTGCTATCGATAAGTATCGATAAGTAATATTGGGAGGGAAATATAATTTTTTTTTTTCTTATTTTGATGCGTGAAATTTAATTGACCTCCGAAATTTGGTTCAACCAGCCTTATGGAAAAATGTTTATATACATGACTTTGCTATTTTTAGTCCGATTTGGATCAAATTTGGTATTTTGCAAGGGCATAAAAAAACACCAATCAGAAGTTAGCTAAAACCGCTAAACCGATTATTTTAGAGGATTTTTATTAAGGTGTCGAGAAAGTGTCATCACTAATGTCACAGAAAAAAAAACAATTTGGTTTTGAATTTTTACCCTGCGAAAACTAATGGAATCGCATTTCTAAAGTATACAGTTCTGGAAATTGTCAAAAAACGTCAAGGCGGTGATTTATATTGCGAATTTTGCCTAGTTGTTCAAAACAATGATTATAGTTCATGAACGAAAAGACAAATTGATCTGATGGAAAAAAGGAGAATGACGTCTCTAACATTTGTCGAATTTTGTTTGCAAGTCTTTTCCAATTGTAGCCCAGCCACAATTGTTTTATATTGATCCCATAAGTTGGCATAATATTCCGTCAGTCCTCGTACTTACAAATATCTGGATATGTGATTTTTTTTGTCGTTTTCAAATATCAAATATCCCAACATTTCAATTTCAATTCAATCAAGCAACCAAACAGGCAACATCATCATCCTCATCATAGCCAACATCATAATTTTTCCCTTTTGCAAAGGGGAGAACTCAAGAAAAAAATTGAAATCAAACAATTTTAGCATAAATGCGTATAAATGTCTAAGCTGTCGTCAAACACATTTCTTTTGTCATATTCGCTTTTTCTTTTTTGGTTATTTAGTAAATAGCTCACACACTCACATACTCACACACACACACACACACACACGCACACTGTATAAATCTAGACCCAATCTCAAGTGGGGCAAATGTTATTTGCCTTAGATGGAGGCGTTTTCATAAAAATAAAGAAAGGAAAAAGAATCCTAGGCGAAACGCATTTAATGTGAATAACTTTCGACGCTGCTTGCTTCCGTTAGCTAAGTCCTACATCAACGTCATCAACGAGCACGTTGCGTATACTTTATTTATTTGCTTATTTTTGCCGGCGTATTACGTATACGCCTCGTTCAGACGCACACACTCATACACAATACATATGAAGGTGTACGAAGGTGGGGGGAGGCCGCGTGTTAAGAGAACCCAACAAGCTTTAATGTACATAACAAAATATGCGTAGGCTTTGTCCTTGAGCCGGCATTGCGTTGCTGCTTATTTAGTATACAGGATACACAGCAGCCTACTTGTGCCTTCTTCATGTTTATCAGCTGAAAGTACTCGGTCTCGAGGCTCAGGATTCGCCTTCGTCTTCAGCTTCACGTAACCAAAAAGGCTACAACACGCCTACATTCATGCTTCCATACTCCTCGTATTCCTAGTAGTCCTGCTCTTCTGCCAGATCCTGTGCCGCTTATGCGTAGTTAGTTGTCTGCTGTTGTCTGCTTTTGTGGCCTAAGCTTTTATTTCATTTTATTGTACTGCTTTCTGTTTTGTTTGTTGCTGTTGTTGCTGCAGTTGTTGTTAATCCTCCCACACCCATTAAGTCTGGCAGGACCTGCCTAAATGCCGACACCACAACTTACACACACACACACTCAAGGGAGACAGAGAGAGAAAGAGTCACAGACAGTGAGTGAGGAAAAATGACTCTCGTATAATGTAATTTTGTGGAAATTCCATGGAAAATAAGTTCCATTTTGGTCACGCTACCTGTTTAAATATACCTATAGCAAAAAGTTTAACGATTTTTAAAGACAAATTGTTTCCAAATTGTTTCCCATATATTATTTAAAAACCCTTTATTAATATTAATATCAAAAACTGATTTCAAACTGATTTTTGCTCACTTGTCTATCAAAATCAAAATATAGATTTTTTTAATATTTTAGTTTGGTTTCAGCCAAGACCATTCGATATGTTTATCTTTTATATCCTTAAAATATATTTCAATACTTTCCAAAGATCATAGCACAAATTTCTTGAGCATATGTACTTAGAACAGAACGAATAACTCCATATTTTTCGCACTTTGGTTTTTTTTCTTCTCTAAATCCCTCGATTTTTTGTGATGAAACGCAATTCCTTGGCTTAATCCATTTCAATGGAATTAAGCTATATTTACTGGGTAAACTCTTGATGACCCTCTAGCTGACTGTCTGTCTGCTTTCATTCCACCTGTTTGTTTGAGTAAGGGTATAAACCAAATCGTGTTGCTTAATCCTGTTTTGCGGTGAAAAATGTTTTGGTTGTTGGCATATTTAGTCTGCGTTTCTTGAAGGTTAAATATATGTAAACACACCTTTATGTTACCTGGTATATATAGTGTACATATATATATTTCCCAATGGGCATTATGATGCAGTCAACCTCTCTCTTTCTCTATTTCTTTGCTCGGTTCACCTTGGCTCATCCTATCCCCCGTTTCCCGGTCCCGTTCCCCTTCCCGTTCCCGCTGCCGTGCTGGTGCTCTGTCTACATTTAACGTTGCCTGTCTCGCCTGCCAGTTTGTCTGGCAGTTTTCTGACTTGTTTGCCAAATGGCGTACAAGATATTTATGCATATTAAAACAATTTGCTTATTATGCCTGAATAATTGAGTGAGCAACAATGTCGTCGACAAGAAAATGGTTTGCCCATTCCCATATTCATTTAATTTCTTTTGCTTCTTTTTTTTTTCTTACGTTCTTCTAAACTAAAAGCCATACTTTCAAATGTCCCATCAGTTGTATACCAAACTAAATCAGAATTTGAGGCCGTTACACACGGCGGCTACGCAATATAAATGTCTATGTCAGAGCTGGCCAGACGAGACCAGAACAGAGCAGAGCAGAGCGGCTATATCGAAGCGTAGCAAACTTCAACAAAGCGTTAATTAATACTCGCAAATGTTTGCGCATCGTCTGGCAATGGAAAAAGTTAAGCGAGACGTCAACGGGGCCAAAGGCAAACACAGGGCCGTAAAAAAAAACTTTACAACAATAACAACAGCAGTAGCAGCAACTGAAAGAAAGCAACAAAAAAAGTAACAAAAAAGTCAAGTAAAAAAAATGGAGAGGGCAGAAGGAAAGTCTCGTCATAAGTCAAATAAAAAGCGCAGCCAGTGACTATGTCGATAAGAGAGGAGTCAATGCAATGAATAGGCGGCTCATACAAATTTTCCCTTGTGCACTAGATACATACATACATACATATGTATGAGCATACACGTACATACCTACATATATAGGTAGTTAGACAGGTAGGTAGGCAGGCAGGTAGTCAGTCAGATAGCTATGTATACAGGTAAATGCAGGTAGACATAGTTAATGTCAGACAGACAAGTCGTTTCAAAGTTTAACGGGAAGCGGAAGCACAGTTATGACTCGTATAAATGTCTACCAAACAAGGTTGGGAGGCATCTCTACAAGCGGGGATTCGAAGTGATAAGCAGTGACCTGGGATCAGTGTTGGACAATTCTTAACAAATCTACCAATATATTCACCACCTTTAAAACCAGCCCTAATACTTTCATTATGTTTTTAATGAAGTAAGTAAGTCGTCTCGCCGACTTGGGTATACCATACACCAGTAAAACAAATATTTCAAATTTGTAATAACTAATGCATTTGCCTATTTTAAGAAATTCTGTTCACATGCTTTTTACAAGCATATTTCAGTATCTCGCGCACTTATGCATATAAGCACCCTAGCGCCCCCACCCGCCAACGGCCATCTCTGGCCTTATGCAAAAACGTTTATATGCATAACTCAGCTATTTTTTGTCCGATTTTGATCAAATTTGGTATTTTGCTGGGTATTAGTATCAAATTTAAGTGTGCCAAATTTGATTGCACAAGGTAAAAAATTACGCGAGATATTCGAGTTTTTCAAATTTCGGGGGCGGAAAGGGGCGTGGCAAAATCTTTATACATGCAAAATGAGCGCATTTACTAAGCAAATATACATACCAAATATGGTGTATCTAGCTACAATAGTTTTTGAGATAAACGTTTTTTTTGAATTGCGGGGGCGGAAAGGGGCGTGGCAAAAATTTGAAATAAACTTGATCACTCTACATACTACATGAGCCTACATACCAAATTTGGTGGCTCTATCTCTTATAGTCTCCGAGATCTACGCGTTCATACGGACGGACGGACGGACGGACGGACAGACGGACGGACAGACGGACATGGCTAGATCGACTCGGCTGTTGATGCTGATCAAGAATATATATACTTTATGGGGTCGGAAAAGCTTCCTTCTGCCTGTTACATACATTTTGGCGACTTTAATATACCATTTCACCCTATGGGTGTATGGTATAAAAACAACTATTAAAAACAAAATATAGAAGCTAGGAACGTTTCCTTCTCTGCGGCACAAACATCTGACCATCACCTATAACACGCTCTGCAAGTATAAAAAAATCCGCAGCACCGTGGTGTTGTTATCTTTTTACTCTTTCCATTTACACGTATGTTTATATGAGAGCTATATAATATAGTTAACCGATTTTAATCAAAATTTGCTGGAATCATAAATTATTATTTGCGTACTGTTTATATTAATTTGTATTCTTTACTCTTTTTCAACACTAAAAGTGTTGAACAGTAAATTTTACACATCGATAGCAATGCCAGTGTTGAATAATACATAAAGAGTTTTCTTTCATCAAGTAGCCATGGGGATGAAATAAACTGGGACAACTCATAGGTTTGCTCATTCAGTCACTTCCCTCTGCTGGGGTAACAACTGAATCACTTTGTTTCCTTATTATTTAACATCATGCCATTAAAACGCATTAAAACATTTCCCTGAAACATTCACAGATGTCGACGGGATCCGTTTTAACAACTGAAGTAGTTTTTAAAACATTTACCAATTTTTATCCTCAACAACCTCAGAACGTTCAGAACCAATACACAAAGTTATTGCCTTTGAAAAACTTCTTATCGTATTTTCCTTATTCCAAAAATTTCCCTGTTTGAGCATATAATATGTTAATTCGATATCCAACTCGATCACCAGAGACCATGGCCTTGCCGTTGCGTTGTTTTTGTATGTGAAATCAGCAATTTAGAAGGAAACCATTGTTCTTAAAAATACTAATTGTAATGACCCATCTAACATAAGTGCTTTGCATCCCGTTTTGATAATTTTGATAAGCAATACTTGATATATGATGCTTCATGACTCAATTTGGTTTTCTCAGATTAATAAATCAGTTTTCCTTTTGCAATATCCTAATTTGGTGTAAAAAATTCGATTGATTTAATAAAATTTTTTGGCTACTTGCATTTTTGGGGGATGGAGATTTTTTATACTTTGTTGAAACACTTCTTATCGTATTTTCCTTATTTTAAGGATCATGTCATTAATATCTTAAGTCGAAATTCAACCCAATTTCTAGTGACAGGCTCACAAAGTGATAGGCTCCGATGACGTGATAGAATAATATTGCCTTATTGATCAAAGTTTAATTTTTATTTTTTATTGCCATTATTTTTGCATAAACAATGTTTCAATTGATTAGGTTGATTGCATGTTTGTGGTTTAATATGCATTACTGGCAAACATTTATAACATACCATAAATTAACTTATCATTGGGTTATCATCAGCTTCAAATCACTTAAATTTAATAAAAATAAAAACTAGCAGTTTTTAATTTTATTTTTCGAACCGTTGCACATCGGCAACCGTCTCCAGGGCAAAATATTTAACACATCAGCGCCGTTCGGCGTGGAGTTAACTTATTTAAGAAGTTAGATATAATTGAAATTAAGTCTAACTTGGGATAGAGTTTGCTAGTAATGTTTTACATATGTATATACAACTATTTACATTTTGCTTAATTTAGTATTGGTTTATAGTTCACATATGGAGTAGGTGTTTTGTTTATAAATAAATGAGATGCTAGTTTTTGGAAAGTTTGAGGTATTTGATAATCTTAGAAATGTTTTCTGGGGTTGGATTTGAGATCATAACTAGGAGACATGTTTTTGCAAAGATTTGTGTTCTTATATTTGATATTTTTGTGTTCTTAATAGAGACAGAAATATACAGAATTATAGGGCATTCTTTTTAATTCTAGCACTTCTCGGAGAGTTTAATAAAGATTTTTGGTTAACGTTCAATCAATAATTTCAACCCTAATTAAGTTTGTATTTCTGTTTGTCTCGCTAAAAAGTGGTATAATCGGACTTTTGGTTACACTTCAGTGCAGTTTGCTGAGAGAAGGGGGTAAAGTGGTGTGCAAGTATGCAAGTGAGGTACAGTCCCATTTAAGCGATCTGCAACTAATTTTATTGGCCGCATCAATCAGCCTCTCTTCTGTCTGGTCTGGTTTGGTCTGGTCTGGGCTGTGCTTGGCCCATGTTTCATTCTCCCTTTTTTGCGGATCAAAAAGTGCATGGGCAAACCAAAGGCAGACGCAGTCATTTTTAATGCCTCGACCCCAGCACACGCTTGCACAGAGGAGGGGATTGAAACGAGGGTAAAGGAGATGAAGATGGTGATGGAGAGGTGAAGAGGTGTAAGGGTGAGGGTTATATGTAGCTCTGCAGACGACGGCGGCAATCATCAATTTCTCAGTGTCGCATTAGTTTTCATTAATTTGAGCAAGGCTGGCGGACTCAGACCCTCAGTAGATCCAGCAGAATTGGAGTCGGAGTCAGAGTCAGAACCAGAGCCAGACAATTGCAAGCGACAACAGCAACAAAAACGCCATCAGCAACAACAATTTGATGCGCTGGAGCATTATTGATGCATTTGTCGAGCAACGGCGACAGCCACCCGACAGCAACGTGTTCTGGACCAGAACCTGGACACAGAAAATGCTATATAGTACATATACATGTACATACATATATATAATATTTTTTCCAGCGCTCTTCATTCTTTGGCGTTTTTTATTTGTCTTGTTTGCCTTTGGGTGCCCAGTTGGAGGAACTCAGCCCTGCAGCTGCATTCGCCTGTCAGAGAGCAGACAAACTCATAAATAAACGGCGTAACTTTTAGGAAGAGCAGCAGCTGACATGATGATGGAACAGAAACCGAAGAGGGAGAACTATGAGCAAAAAAAAAAAGAAAGGAAAATACTAAAATAAGACCAAGACGCGAGTGATTGCCCAACATCAAGCAAAAATCTCGTTCAGTTTTTGTTTGGTTCACAAATAAAAAACGTTTTTTTTTTTTTTTTTATGTTTTTTTTTAAGCGATTAGCAATACTAATTTGTGAAAACGGTTAACAATACTGGAGAAACAAATATTAAGGAAAAACCAAATAAAATAATGTTTAAAGGCGTTAAAGAGTTAAAGTTTGTATGTAATATCAATAACAAGTCCATAAATTGTTAAGGAAATTATAAAATATTTTACGCATAACAATTCTCATGAATTGAGTTTCCTTTTTTGTCTCTCTCACACTCCTGAGAAATGCTCATGTTTCTTTCTCTGTCTGTCGCTCTTCATTTTAACTTTGACATTTTCATTTTCCCTAAGTCCGCAATTTATCTCTCAAACACCCGAACAAAAGTCAGGCGCAAGTAAACGGCAAACAAAAAGTGTTTGTAATTCATTTTAACTTGGCCCAAGGGCACCTCCTACCGACCAGCCCGTAAAACTTATCCACCACCAGCACCACCACCAACATCATCATCATCATCTCCCTGCTCCGTGTCTGTCTAGTCAACAGACTTTCGGAAAATATTCCCAATAATAACCCTTTGGGTCCCTATGTCTGTCTGTCTAACTGACTGACTCTCTCTCTCTCCCTCTCTGTCTCTCTACGTCTTTTCGTCTTCCCGTCCGCGTGTCTGTCTGGCCCAGACCGTAAAGATATTGTATGTGGGGAACGGGGTGCCAAAGTCAGTTCTCGCCCACCACAAACAAAAAAGAAACGGGGAAAAGGAATTGAATTTAATTCCAATGTTCTTTTTTTAATATTTTTTTTAGTTCTTTTTGGTTTTTGGAGCACAACCTTCTCTACTGATTCATCTTTTGACTCTACTTCTCTGGTTCATCAGCGTCATCTACTTCTTGAAATGCCAAATAACAATAGCAATAATAACAACAACAGCCAAAAAGAACAAACGCAATGAAAAAGGCATAAAGTGCGGCAAATATTTTGTAAAATTCATTTTACCAAAACTCTAAGGACGAAAATCGTCGGCTGGGCCTGTCAAAAAAATATATACACGTATATCTGAATGTGTGTGCATATGTATATGTATGTGTATGTAGATGTGTATAAAAAAAAGGGGGAAGAAGTGTGCAGGCGAGTTGCTTGGCATGCCAAGGGTGGGTGGGGGATGAGTCCCGACTGGACTCGTTCGTTTTTCAAGGTTAAACGCACACACACACACACACACAGACATATATATATATATATATGTATGTATGTACATCCCAAATGCCAGACATCGAGCCAGACAGAGTGCGTCGGGGTCGCAGGGCAGGGCTGGAGAGGAGGAAGCTGTTGAGTGGGAGTGCATTTCAGCTTACGCTTCACTTAATTTTCGGGCTATAAATGTGCGACTTTACTTTGCTCTGTGTTAGTATATGTATGTTGTTCTCTCTCTCTCTCTCTCTCTTCCTATGTCTCTTTGCAACTCTCTTGCTTTTGGTTTTACTCTTGCCCTCTCTGTCCGTGTCTCTGTCTCTTTGCATTTGCTCGAGGGTGCAACATTTATCATACTCTTCATTTATTTGGCATACAACGATAAATTCATGCGCTGAATAAAATTTGTATGAGTGTAGAGTATCCTGCAAACGGTGTTTTGACTTAGATATAAGAAATTTTTCTTGTCGTTGTTGTTGTTTCTTTTTCGACTGGCAATGAGGTTGAAATGAAGCGCTAAAGTTTCGCAACGCCTTCTGGCTTTTGTTTGCTAGTCGCTGCCGCTGCCGCTGTCTCTGCCGCTGCGACTGCGATTGCTACTGCTTTTAAGTCGTCTGTTTCGAGTGGCCTGCGGCATTGTCGCGTCTAGATTTTAATGTTTGCCCAAGTTGCCGCTAGAGTTCGCCTCTGTGCACTATTTACTTATGTATATGTATGCATGTATATATGTGTGTGTGGGTGGATTGACAGGTTCTTTTGCATTATTGACCGAATACATCCACTTGCATACGCATACATATATAGATAATGGATAATACTGTTGTTCTTGACTTTAATCCCCGACGTATTTAGCGTTTCCTTTTAAGCAATACTTGAAAATTCTATTAAGGTAAATGGAAAGGATTGCGAATAACATACCCGATTTTCAGGGGAGAGTGGGGCTAATTGGCGCGTGGGGCAACCCGGCGCAGTCGATTTATCTTGAAGTATAACAGCACGATCCGAAAAGTGATAAGTGTCCTAAGATCGCATTTTGGTAGGCTATACTACTTATAACGATGCTCAAGGGACCGACGATTTTCGTCCTTATATCCGGAGGCTCTTTCATATAAGTTTGTATTGGGACCTCATCGAGCTTTAGTCGCTATAACTGGACGGACGTCATAAGCGTAGTCGTTTTAACCGGATTCTACTGCATATAGAAAGTTATGTATTTTTGGTCTTCTTCTAAATAGATTTAGTGGTTACTTTAATATAGAAAGATCTTTCTTATAAATGATTTCACTGTATTTTGATGCCAAAAGCACAACAACAATAAAAACAACATGAAAACGACAATAATAGACACACCGCTGCGTTGTCTAAGTTGTCGCCGGTGCAGACATTTTCATCGTTGGACAGTCAAAGTCATAAACTTTATATTCTGTTGCCTACACAAAGGCGCACAGCAATGTTGGAGAAAGAAAGACACATACACACAAGCATACAGCCACACATAGACACAGACTGAAAGGAGAGAGAGAGAGAGAGAGAGAGAGAGAGAGAGAGAGAGAGAGAGAGAGAGAGAGAGAGGGAGAGAGAACTTGACGTTCCTTCTGTAAATTTCTGTCTACATTTACTGTTGCACATGCGACACCAACTCCAGGCTCTAACACCATTTGTCTCCTACTTTTGTCCTCAATCCTTGAGTGGGTGAAACATTTCATGCGTTTTGTAGACTCAATTCGCTTGCAGTTCGACAGGAGTAGTAGCAGCAGCAACAGCAGCCGCCGCAGCCAGACATTTGGGGCATGAGTTGAATAAAAGATGGGGCAGAGGGTTTTTTTCTGTCTGGCTTCGTCTGCCTTTCTTTTCTTTTTATTATCCTTCTATATATACCATATGCATATGTATGTATGTATGTATGTACGTGCATATGTCTATTTTGTTCGTTTTATGCCTTTGTGTTTATTGTATAATCAACAGCTTTGATTGTGTAACTGCTGAGAATTAACTGCCAAGCAATCAATTGGGGTCCAATCCCCATCAATTCTTGACAAATTTGTCCCACTCCTAGTAGCACCTCTTTCCCCCCATCGTTCAATAGAGGACTGGAAAAGTTTTTACATTTACTCTAATTAACTGCCTCTCAGACACGCCCATCCATACCCAAGCTTTGCCACAACAGGTTGCCAATTAAATATTAATATGAAAGTTATTTAATAATTCTGAACTCAATTTTTTCCGTTTTGTATTCAAAGGGAAATAAAACGGACTAACTTCGGCAGTACCGTCCTTTGTATACCCTTTCAAGTTTTCCTTTTATCTTTTTCCCATCAAATCTCTAGACAAACTCGTTTCGTCAGGAATATTCAGACACTTTGTATGGTCGAATTTTCTATTTTCCAACGCCTTGCACACTTTGGAGACTAACGAATATACCCCTTTGGGAAAGGGTATAATAAATAAATAAATTATACCTTTCTTTCTTTTTTGGAAGCAACCCTTCAAAGGGTAGTTAATATCATGATTAATTTCTCGTATGACCTTCGACCTAAACATAAAAAAAGGGCCACCAGACGGCCAGACACATTTTCCTCATCAAATTTTCAAAGCCAAAGTGACTAGACGGTTGCAAAACTCACCAACCCCTTTCTCAATTAACCTACCCACCGGCAGCCCCCCACCTCCGACCGCGAACCGCCCACCTGCCCCACACTGCCCTGATCGGTATTAGACCACCAAATAAAATGGCAAACGAAAATGTTAAAAACGACTGACCACGGACTGTCTTTGACTTCTTCTTTTGGTGTAGTCCGTGTGGTCAGATTGCTTAACTGAAAGTTCTTTTCAAACAAACTGTATAAATAAGCTGAAAAGTTTGCTTTCTCGTCTTTTCCTCTTTTGGCATAGCAAAAGTGTCTAGAAAGTTTCCTTTAGCTTTTTTACACATTCGCCCAAAGTTTACAACACTGAATTATGTGAATTAGCTCCAAAACCAGACTAGAAAAAGAATTGAAAGAATTGTTATTTGGAAAAAAAAATAAAAATTTATTTCTTAAACTGCATTAAAAAGTTGCTGACAGAAATGCAATGCAAAATTAAGCTAGATAGAAGCAGGGCCGGATTTGAAAATGTGGAGGCCACTGGGGCACAAGTGAAAAAAAATTGTTAGTCTAAACTTACCATTTTTGTCTATCGTTTTCTCTCATTCATACAGCTATTTTGTTGCCACATGCTCGTTATGGGGCCCTCTGGTTCATATCCATGGTTTTCTTTCTCTAAATCCGTTCCTTTATATAAGCAGAGACTCCAATAACTGAACTGTTGCGAAATTTTATCTATGATTAAATGAAGGTGAATCGTTCATGAAGTAGAGTTTTCGGGTTGAGTAATGAAAAGGGTGAGAAAGTCCAAGTTAAGCCAAGCCATTGTGTTCCATAAAAAGTCTCTCCATGTTACAAGGGGAAGAATCACCGATTTGGATGAATTTTGGATATGTTGTAGAATGCCCCGTCATTTGAACCATCAAAAAACGTATTTTGCTATTTAAAAGAGAAAGAGTTAATCTTTTTCTCAGAACCTATAACCTGCAAGTTGTGTGGAACATGTTCCATTCAAAAGGACGGGCCGTTGTTAGATTCTACGGAATTTTCACTGCTCATCGTTCAACCTATTCACGTTTATAATCAAAGCTTTTTGTCTCCAATAACTTTGACCTGATCATTATTGCATTTACAATAGTTTTCAAAGCGGAATCAGAAATATAAATGCGATTGCTACATTATCACATTCCAATTGAAAACTTTAAATGTTTATCGAATGTAACAGTAATCAGAAAATGCTATAGTGTGAGATTTCAGATTGTCTTGGACTGACAACATTCCCCATTTAACTGAACTCTCCAAGAATATAAAAGGTTTGAATCATATTATTGGAGAGTTATACCTAGGAAAGTTATAAAGTCTGGAATGGATTGGTATTTGGTATTTGCAAGACAATATCGTAGTCTCCTTTTTCATTTCCCTTTTACGAATTACGAGTAAATTGAATGAAATGTTGCACAAATCCCTGCAATGTGATGACATTAAAATTTATGTGCATTTGTAACGTCTATTGGAGAGGAAGAGACCACATACATATAGACATACATACATACGTATGAGCAACAACAATAAGGAAAGTAACAAAACAGACGTGCAACATGTGGAGAGGCGGCAATGGCAACTGAATGGTCTGTTGGCCAGTCCAAATGCAATTTAAAAGTTATGGACAGGATGTTGCATCTGTCTTGACCAACAGAAGCCACAGAAGTAGAAGCAGCAGTAACAGCAGGAAAAGAATCTCTCAATATCCTGTCGCTATAAATCTTGCATTTTGTCTTACCTCTCTTTCATGTACGCGCTCTCTCTCTCCCCGCCTCTATCTTTCTCACTCGCACTCTTTCCTACTCTCCATCTATCTATCTCATTCTTGTCGCTTGTCTCCCCTTATCAACTGGTTGGCAATCGCAAAATGCTAATTATAAACAGAGAGATGCGCCCTCGAGACCCCAGCCAAGGACAGAGACCCAGGAATCATTCTGGTAGCCAGCACCAACAGCATCAGCTACTGGGCATGCGCAACCAAGTTTATATAGCTTTGTATACCCTGCCATCGGCAATGGCTAGACGGGTATATCGATATTCACTGATATTCAAATAAAAATAACTTTTACTTTGGAGCTAAACTCTCAAACACATTGTCTTTAGGAAAATAACAGGTTTCTTTACTAACAAATCGGCAATGTATATTAGACTAAAATTATTTCATATACATATTTGCGTATGTGATTGTTGCAGGATATTTCAAAATCGAAGTTCTAGCTATAAGGCTGTAAAGGAAGCCTTGTAGATTGAAAATAAGAGGCAAAGGGAAACCTGGTTGCAGCCCCTTTTCGGTATTTAATTCATAATTTTTCCACGTTGTCTGGTTGGGGACCAATTAGAATAACAACTACCTTTTGCAAAATTTATTAAACATAATGTAGAATGTAGGATATATCCAATTGATAGGGCAACTTGGCATCTGAATACGTCCATACATAACTTGCCTTGCCAAGGCTTTGTCTTTGGCTACTTGGTTTGTTTATTGCTTGGCTTCCTTCATTCTCATTTCTTTTTGTTTTTAGCCCTTTTTTTTTTTTTTGTTTGGTTTTTGTTTGTTGCCTTTCAATTCATTTGCCTTTTTCGATTTTGGCTTTTTTTCTTTCTTTGTTTTGTTAGTCTTTTTTGCATGTCTGGCTCGGTCTGTTGTTGTTTCCCCCACAAAAAAAACCCCAAAAAAAAAAATAGGCGTCTGACGTCAAAATGCAGACCAGACCAGACATCGCCGTCGTCGTCGTCGTCGTCATCGTCGTCATCGTAAGAGGCAGCGACGGACAATAACAACAAAATGCGAGTTGAAGTCTCCGTTGCTTTTGCAATTTTGTGGCGCGTTCAATGCAAACACACACAGCAAACACCATCAAAAAAAAAGAAGTGAATTGCTTTACAAAAAATGGAAAAAACCAACTTCAAACTTTGGCAAACACAAATAAAAAACACCCATTTTTCAAAAACAATAGACAAAAAGCGTTTGAAAAAATCAAAACGAATTTGAAATTCCCTAAAAAAAGAGCGTTTATCTTTCGCGAACTATTGAATAAAGTGCCCGACTTGACCAAATACAAAACTTACCTTGAAAAGATACAAGAGACACATCAGAATGTGGAAGCTTTCATGAAAGAGTATTGGATTAACCGACAACCGGATGGGCTACTACCAAAAGTTACTCAGCTCATTTGTCCGATTCAATTAAAATAAATTGTATTTTTTTAACCCATGTATGTCTTTTTGAGAAATTGGTAATACAAATACTCTCCGATTATATCATAGGTTTACTATGACTCGAAGACCCATTTAAGTTGGTCGAAATAATAGATGTCTCTTATCGTGGAATGGGCCGTATAAACACCTAGATCTTGGAGACCATAAGAGCTAGAGCCATCAAATTTGGTATCTATACTCGTGTAATGTGCACGTAAATCCCCCTTCCCTTTCTTCTAAGACTATAATAGCTAAATAGGTACATAAATCAAATTTAGAATTTGCATATGTATACCCTTGGAGACCTTGGCCATAATATTTTTACATGTTTCAAACACTTTTTCTGTAGAGCAGGGCCGATTTATATTGATTGAAAATTGTGTTTCATATATCCCATCTTTTTCAATTTTCATTGGGATACTCCAACTCATTCATGTATTTTTTTGTATATCAAAATGATATAGTGGTCCGATCCGGATGATTTTCATGCTTTATCTTACCCTGATTATAAATAGCTCAAATACCAAGTTTCATTCCAATAGCTTTCCGAATGGAAGCTTGAAGTTGATTTGCACAGCCGGACGGACGGACATACGGACATGCCTATATCGGTCAAGAATATACATATACATATATAGTATACTTTAAGGGGTGTGGATTAACTAGCATCAATATAACGAGCAATAACATTAATACTCTAATACTTGGGTCTTTTTTTTGTTTGAAGGCAGGTGAAATAGTTTTATTTGAGCTAAAAATTCTTTATAAATCTGGTCCAATTAGGCAAACTCAAAGTGATTGACTGATTCTCTTCTATTCATTCTTGTTCTTGTTGGTGTTGTTGTCATTTGCTTTGGGAAGCTTTGTGTGCAACTTAAGACCTCCTTTTAATGAAGTGTATTAAAAAAAAAAAAAAAAAAAAAAAAAAGTTAAGAAAATTTGTGCACAGCAGACAACAAGGAAAATGCAGACAGCAACAACAACAAAAACAACAGCAATGGCAAAATCCACGCTACAACGATGACGATGACGACAAAACACCAGACGACGCAACAGCGACAGCGACAGCGACTCCGGCTGCGACTGCGACATATAGAGACCACAGCAGAACACAAACAACCACCGACAAGAGCAGCAACAGCAACAGCAGCAGCCGACGAGGAATACTTTTCAAGGTCACGCATAGAATTTCGGTATTTTGTTTCATTGCGTCTGCTGCTGCTGCACACACAACTACACTCGCATCTATATAAATATATGTATAAAGCCATGCAGGGAGACAAAGACGAAGGAGCAGCAATTGCGGCGCGTCGGCTATCCCTTTTGGGTTATATTGGTAGAGAGCTTTTGACTACCCTATATATACATTTATTTCAACAGTTCAAAAAAGTTGCTTAGACTTTTAGTTAACTGGAATAGTTGGAAAATGCTTTTTAAAGTATTTTCTAAAATTTAAGATTGCATAAGTGAGTGGGAAAGAGAGCATTGTTTTGTAATTATAGATAGATAGAGATGGAGAGAGAGAGAGAGCACAATAAAGAAGAGGCATGAGTGTGATTGGAACAGCTATAATTCCTCTTCAAATCTTATGTATTTGAGCCGAACTATTGCCAAAGTTTCTGAGAGTATAAACAGGAGAGACAGAGAGCACTATAAAAAGGACAGAAAGGACTGGGCCCACAATCGTCAAAACATACATATGCGATTTTTGTCTCTCGCTACAGTAGTAAAAAAAATAACTTGTTTCCCATGTAAGAGTGCACATGAACAAATTGATTTTCGATTTTTAGTTTTCTTAATCTATCTCTTGGGTTTATCTATGAAGTTGTTAACTCGACGTCGACGTTAGCTCGTCGACGCTCGGCTCTTGTTGTGCCCATACTTTTGAGTAAAAGGAAATTAAAATTAAATAGGGTATCAACTGGTCGAATTTGTAACCTTTTCTTTTTGGTTTAAAAGCCGTTCATGCAATTTGGCTGCTTTATATGTGGTATATGTGATGCATCGATGAGAATACCAGAGAGAGAGAGAGTAGATTTCCCCTCTTCCTCTGCCACATTGCCTCTCTCTCTAACTCTCTCTCTCTCTCTCTCTCTCTCTCTGTCTTTCTCAATTTTTGTTTGTGTGTGTGTGTGTGTGTGTTGTTAAAGCATTTGAATCCATTTGAGGCGTCTGGTGGCTTGGTGTCTGCGTCTGACATTGAGCCACTTTGCGACGCGTCGCTGTCGCCTGTCTGGAGACTAAAGACGCTGTAATGATGGCCTAAGAGCAGGGTGGTGGAGAGGTAAAGTGGTCGAAAGGGCCGAAATAGCAGCCAAAAAGAAAATCAAAAAAAGAAAACAAAAAACGAGCACACAAAAATTGCCCTAATAGCGCATTTCTGTTGATTTTTTGGCACTTGTTGTAGCTTGTTGTCTCTGTTGTCTCTGGTAGTTTGTGCTTCATGTCGCTCATGTTGCTACTGCCTGGGACTGCTGCTACTGCTCCTACACCAACTGACTTTGAGGACTTTGTCGGCTCTGGTTTCCACTTGGCTTGGGGTTCTTTATTTTTTCTTTTAATGAGACACTTGTGTGTGTGTGTGTGTGTGTATGTATCCTTATAGCCAGGTACAAGTGTCCTTTCTTAAGCTTACTTTCGAGTCGTTCGAAAGAGTCGCTGAATAATGGTGAGTCCTTTCTATAAAGAAAGGAATAATTCTTTTTTGGCCAGCTTGTTTAATAGGGATAATAAGCAAATAGGCTTATGTAAGAGTGAGATAAAGAGAGAGCGAGAGGTGTAGAGAGACAGAAGGGAATACAAAGTGAAAAGGACACCCAAACATTGACAATGCTTTGTACCCATGCCACAAAGAGCCAAAGAGAAGGTGGCAAAGGTGGAAGTAATAGAGGTGGAGTTGCATAGTAAGAAAAAAGACAGAGAGAGGGAGAGAGAGACCAGTCAACACAGTCATGAGTTGTTCTCATCTCCGTCTCTGGGGGGCGCCCTCTGGACCTGGACTGACAGTGGCCTCGCCTCACTCGCCTCACTTATCGTAATTTTATGCACAGACCGCAGACGTCTGGTACTTTGTCTGTCCCTCTCAAGCGACGACCCCTGGCCAATTGTTGACTGCATTCTTATTTTTTTTTTTTTTTCTTTTTCCACTGTTTTTTTTATTTTCTTGTATGCACTGAGCCCTACTGCTCTGAGATTGTCTCGTCAAAAATTGATAGGCTGCCTTGCAGATCCGACAACGACGACGACGTCGCTTTCATAGTGGTTGGTTGGTTGGTTGGTGTGGCACAGTGGCTTAGATTAGGTTGAAAATGCAATGAAATATACAATATAGGCATTGGTATGTTAAGCAATTGACAACCACGGTCAGCTGGGGCCTCACAAAGTTATCCACGTCTTACGTCTGGGCAATGTCCAGCTGCAGTCTACGACCGCTGGAGAGTGCCTGGTTCAACCTGGGCCTGTAATTATGACCATGTCAAATATGGGCGACGACGAGGGCCACTCCAATCCAGCACAGCAAGAGCAATGACTATGAGGACGACGAAGACGATGACGACGACGTCGTCCGACCACCGTCGGACTATAAGGTCCAAAGAGTTGCAAGAGTGGATTTTCAGCTAAAAGTTTTTGTTTTTTGTGTGTGCTTCTTATATATATTTTTTCTCGTTGATGTTCGTCTTGAAGGATGCGTCTTCGTCTCAAGTTGATTGATGTGATGTGCTCTGGTCTGGTGTATGGTATGGAATGGAAAGGCATGCTATGGTATGGTATGGTCAGGTCTGGTCCATATGGTCCATTCTTTGATTAAATCACTTTTTAGCCACTGACAGTTAATCAAGGCGTAAACGTTCAAGGTGGTGTTCCCAGTGCGTGGCCTCTTTCGCATCCTTTTCTCACACTCTTCACCCTCTCTATCTTTCCCTTCTTTCCTTGTTTCATCGTCTCTCCCTCCTTTCTCTCTCTCTCTCTCTCTCTCTCTATTTCTCTTACTCTTAATGTCTGCGGCGGTTGTCCGGGGCAACCAACGTCGTCGTTGCTGCTGCCGCCATGCAACTTCCGCCTGCTCCAATTGTTTGTGCATACAAAGAAGCGTCGCCGTTGCGCGTTTGAGTCCATGTAGCGTCGTTAAACTTACATACATACATACATACGTATGTACGATATAATCCAAACAAACATATTGTTTTGTCTGCCACGGTCTGCAGTTTTCATCCTCCTTTCCCAGCTTCTGTTACTGCCTCCAGCCCCCAGTCCGCACCCCGTCCCTGTCTGTGTGTCGATTGTGTTGAGCTGCAACAAAGCGTCGTCGTCGTCGTCGCCGTCGTCTGAAGTGCAGCATAGGAACAGGGCGCGAGAGCTAGAGCAACAAAAAAAAAACAGCATGGTGCTCAGTATGGGTTTTTTTTTTGTGAACTGCACTCTGGTTCGTTTGCCAGACTGGGCATTTTTTTTTTTTTGTTTTTGTTCTCAAAGATCCGGGGCTATATTGACATGGGTAATGCATTTTTTTTGGGGAAGTTCTAGACTCCCACATGCCTCCGTACATGATTAAGCTTCTTTCATGGATCGCCTAAGTTTGTCTCAGACTGTGGATCACGGCTTTGCTTGTTTTGGATCACCTTGAGTGTGACCAGGCGCATTTAGATATCGAGATTAACTTACTTTTTGATCTTTATTAAGAAATCTTTTTGCTGCATTATTATTTTCTACAATCTCTTTCTCTCATTCTTATTCTCTCTTTCTCTCTGTCCCTGTTCATTAAACATAGCAACAAAAGTACTTTTGTGTCAGTCAGGCCATCCAAAACGAAACTCCAACGAGCTCCATTTTGAAGTTGTCTGCATCGCTCAGTCTCAGACACCGGCGACAACAACATCGCTGTAGCTGTCTCGGTGTACGGCCTTTTAGTTTAAGTTGTAGTCGTCGACGTCTGGCCAAAGACTGGGACTGCGACAGAGACTGAGGCAGAGACTCAGTCTGGGTCTGGCCTGGCCCGGTCTGGTCTGATCTGGTTTGGTCTGGTCTTGTGGCTTAAGTAGGTTGGCCCGACTGACTAAAAAGCAACCCCATCCTGTGTGCATCGCCCACCCAAAAACAAGCTCCCCGGTCCCCCCCACTCCCCGCACAGCGCTCCTTGGCCACCATTTCAACCCAATCCTAACCCAACCACCCGCTTAGGCTGGCAAAGTCTACAGTTCTGCTTTTGTTATTCATATTATCCGGCAAATATTTGTCGTTGTCATACAAAAAATGTCTACAAAAAAGGGTTGTTGCTGCAACCCATTCCTTATTTCCCTCCCCCCCATTAGTGCACTTACACACTGACATTCCCGTTCTCTCACTCGCTCTTTCTCTGTCAGTCTGTGTGTCTCTGTATGCGTCTGTGTGTGTGTGTGTCTTTCTCTCTGTGAACGTCGTCTCGTCTGTCATCAGTCCACACTAATGGCCGCAATTGTGGGCTGACTCGAAGTCATCGTAGTCGTCGTTGTCGTCTGTTGCCCCGACCCAAATTGTCTGGCAGCAACAATTGCATGGGTTTTCGTCGCTGTGCACTGATTTTTTACCTCACTTCCCTTCTCAGGTCTTGCCTCCCTAGCTCTATCTACCTACATTTTCTTTTTGCCTATCCCAGTCAAATGCAATACAGCGCAGTCTTTTCTTTGACTTCGTCTCAACTGATAATATCTTAATAGATTCTTTTGCTTCAGCTTCATTTGAATTTGAATTCAACGCGTAATGCAAAGTCAAAGTTAGAAATGAAGTGAAAGGATTTGCCATTCCGTCAACATCAGCGTCTCTTTCTCTATCTCTTTCTCTTCCCCATTCCCTGTCATCTTTCAGTCTGTGAGACTTTAGTCTCTCCTGTCTCTGTTTCGTCACTCCATCAATGTGGTAGAAAAAAAATAAGGAGATGAAACAAGGGGTTCGGGTTCAGTTTCGAGTTTGAATTTGAGTTTGGGTTTCGTTTCGAGATTCACCTTCAGTTTTACTTGACTTTTTGTTGGTGTCTCCTGTGCAATTTGTATAATGAGCATACCACAATGTCTATTATGTTGTTTTTTTTTTATTTTCCCCCCTCAAACCCACAGAAGTCTTTGACTTTCAGCACCTTATTGTATAATTTGTATGTCTCCGCCTTGACTACGGCTTTTCGGCATTTTTGCACTGCAAGTTTTCACGACAAAAAAGCAAAAAAAACAAAAAAACAGGAAGTAAGAGTTTTAATTGTCATTTAGTTTTTTTTTTTTAGCTATTGCAACATCTTAAACACTTTCTTTTAAATTGAAACTTTAGCTAAGTTTCATACAAATAAATTTTTACTGTTTGGTCGAATTGGCCTCTAATAAAAGCGTTTTTGTAGTTGGATTTCCCGTTGATAAAAACATAAATTTATAGTTTGCCTAGAATTACGCCAGAGATTTCCTATCCCTTTGGTTGTGTAGCTTTTTGAAAAGTTTCTGAGGTAAGTTTAACACGAGAACTAGTTGTGAATTACAAATTAATCAAGTAAAAACCAGAGGGCCGGGGCTAACTTCGACCGCGCCAAAATTTGTATACCCTTGCAAGTTGTTTGGTAACTCTTTCCTTAGCTATAGCCATCGAAGTGAAAAAAAGTTTTATCTGAAAAAGAACGGCCTACAATCTTAGCACACGAAATAAAGATCGTTCCTATTGGAGCTATATGATATAGTCACCCGATGTTGATCAAATTTAGTAGAGTCGATTATAGGTGTAATAAAGTCACCAATTGCACGACAATAGCACAGAAATTAAAGAAGGTATTGAGAAAAGTCACTTTTGGTGACTTTGCCGTTTGTATGGGAGCTATATGATATAGTGGTTCGATCCGGCTGAATCCGAGATATACAAACTGTGCAGTATGTATATTCAAGCCTAGATTTTCAACACTGTAGCTCTTGCAACTATAATGTTTGAGATTAAGACGGTTTTTATAAACTTATTTTTTATCTGTTTGAATATTTTGTCTGGAGTTATTCAAATCATAAATTGGAACTAATTTAAGCTTTTAATTTTTTAAAGATTTACCTAATACTTTATAATCGATTGTTAATTACTTTTGTTAATCGATTGATGGATTACTTTAAGTTAAGCAATTATTAACTGCATTGAACCCATTAACGAATTGGTTTTCAATTTAAGAAGAGTATTAATTATTTAAATATTCGCTTAATCGTTAAACTAATTGAAAATCATTTGAGTATTAAATCAAATCGATGTACAGAATAATCAATCGTGACTTCACTCAGTAATACATAATTTATTTTTGATAATTTGCTTCTTATTTTATTTAAAGGAACTTTTTTAATGATTTGATTGTAAGACTTTGTATTAAAAATAATTAATTGAGCCGAGGCAGATCTAGCACTATGAAATGGGTACATTCAAAATTTCTTTATATGTTTGATTAAATGTTTTCTTCCACTGTTTTTCAATAAAGGAGGTGGGGTTTCCCCATTTCTCCAGTCCCTTATTGAGGCAATCAACATTTAAGAAATATTTGAGTCTTAACATTTAACCCCTTAAAAATATAATCTCGTTTGCTTTTTAATGTGTTTCTAAAAGATCTTTCTTCCCTACAAACGTACCGACGCTGCAGTTATTTTGTGTTAAACTCTACTTGGACTACTCTATTTAAAACTCGAAAACCTCAACAAGATGATGTAGTAGTAGATCTTAGGCTTTATTCAACGTATTTTATATTATCACCGCTCGTATCCTGTCGAATGAATCTTTCTCTCCGTTCGTCTGCCTGTCTCTTTTTTCTTTGTTCAGTATCAATCAAGGTCCATATTGCTCTGCCATATAAGTGCTGGCAATTCCATCGGTGGTCGTTATAGTTTAAACTAGTTATCCTACTACAATGAGTATAAGTTTTAATGAGTACTTTCGTTATCTAAAAATATATTTGTTGTAGAAGGTGGATGCACTTATTTCGAAAATATGACCATTGACCTTTCAAAGGCCCACAAAACCAACAAAAAATACACTCACACACAACTAATGTGATAGCAATTTTTAAATTCCGAAAGATATGTTTGATTTGTATTTCCGTAACGCTGAGAAGATAATGTTTACAGTCCCAGAAAGTATTCTTAATCGACTGATCGATCAACAGCTGAGTCCATATAGTTAGGTTGTCTCTCTTAACTTAAAAACTATTAGGATAAAACTTGGTATTTAAGCTTGTAATATAAATAGTTCTTGAGTTGTTTTCAAGTATGACCAATCGAACAAATATAAATATAGCTGCCATAAAATACATCCAAAAATTAGTTCTAGTAAGATAAACTTTTTTGTTTCTTCAATTTTCGCACTCAACTTTCGCCAAGTCAGCCAAGTCAAAAAACACACCGTATTTATAAGAAAAACTTACGTTTCTTCTGTTTTTGGAATAATCAAAATAATTGAAAATGTTAGCAAGATGATTTTCTAAATAGCTTGGCCTTAGAAAAAAAAAAAACCAAAGTAGTTGTATTAAATATAAAAATTTGTCATTCCGGCTCAATATACAGTGGTTCATCGAGTTCTAATGGATCAGTCAATTAAAATCTGGTTGCTAAATGATTTATGTAAATACATATATATATTTTGTTTGTTGTTTTGTTATTTTGTTGTTGTTCTAGCCGCAGTTGATAAAGCTTACATGATGGCTCACATGACTCACATTAAAATCACATTTTACCTGAAATGATTTATTTAATCATATTACACTTAAGGAGATGACAAAAGAAAACAATAACTTGACATTTAATTTCATTTTTTTTTAGTGTTTGTGTGTGTGTGTCTTTTTTTCACTTTTATTGACGTCATTGGCATAATTTGCTAGCAGTTATAACGTATTTAAGCTGATTTAGTTCATTATTGACGTCAGTCAGCAATTCTCCTAAACCAAAAACAAGTCTAGCCTTATTAGTTGTTCCAAAAAAATAATTAAAATATTGACATATATTTTGTTTAACAAATACAAAAGTAGTAGTACTTGATCTGTTTAAATATTCGAGTAGAATGGCTTTAAGTTTAAGCTTCATACAGACGAAATCAAAGAGTCCTGAATATTTTGTCAACTTCTAGGCCCATCGACTTTATATCCTATGGGTGATGGACATGAAAACCAATCGAAATTATATTTTCAATCCACAAACTTGCAGATAGATAAATCAAAAAGCAGCGGGTCCGCGCCAAAGTTTGTATACCCTATTTTGGTAACTCTTTTCTTTCCTTTATCTTTTCTTATCTTAATGAAGATGTTGATCAAAGTCACTGTTATCCACCGATAGTTACTATGGGAGCTATATGATATAGTCATCCGATGTTGATCAAATTTAGTAATAAAGTCACCAATTGCACGACAATAACACACAAAATAACGAAGTTATTGAGAAAAGTCACTTTTGGTGACTTTGCCGTTTGTATGGGAGCTATACGATATAGTGGTCCGATCCGGCTGAATCCGAGATATACAAACTGTGCTGTATATTCAAGCCTACATTTTCAACTCTGTAGCTCTTACGGTCTAGGAGGAGTTTGCGCTGATCCAGCCGGACGGACATGGCTATTTGAACTCGTCTCGTCGTGCTGATCAAGAATATATATACTTTGTATAGTCGGAGATGTTTCCTTCTAGGCGTTGCACACTTCTGACCAAAATGAATATACCCTTTTTGCGAGGGTATAAAAAATAACTTTCTCAATGCATTATTTTCTGAAATCCTTAGATTAATTTTGCATAGCATAAAAAAATTTATGTACATATGTGTGTATAATTAGTTTGAACTGAAACTTCTTTATGGGTTTTTCCATTATTGTTGTCACAGTTGATAAAATTTATAAAACTGATTATTATAAAAAATATATTGATAATTAAAAATAGATTAGCATTTTAATATTTTGTATGCTAGTTTTTCTATAAACAATTTCCTAAAATTTCACCCACCTAGTTGGTATATGTAAGCCTATATATATATGTGTATATATTTACACTCAATCAAATCGAACAATCGATGCAGTCATGTATAGGAAGTTATATATTTTAGCGCTTGGTGGACTTTTAACTATCTGTTTACATAATCCTAGTGTAAGTTGGAAGAGTTGATGATTTTTTTGAATATAAATGAAATGAATTACTTTTAGAATGCCGTCATTTTTAAAATGACAAACGCCGTGTGCTTAAGCTATAATGAATCCTGGATGATAATCCATAATTGCCGCTTGAAGGCCGTTCAACGTGATCGAACTACATTCAACTTCAATGGAACTATATTGAAAGAGGCTCGTGATATTGAATTGCATATGCAAGTGTTCAAAAGAGCCAGCGGCTATAAGCCATGGCTGTTTCATGTTGAAGTGGATGCCTGTCGCTATTTACGTCGGCCATATAATCCATTTGGTATATTGGTATTCAATCTCTATAAAGAATTCACCAATTTCAATCACTCGTGTCCGTACATTGTAAGTTTTGCTGCTGCTCCTGTTGCTAAAGTTCAATCATTTAAACATTTTTTCTCTTCTAGGGCACACAAATTGTGAAAGGTTTTTATTTGAGACCCGAATTACTAAAGTTACCCTTACCATCGGGGGATTATCTATTATCAATTAGATGGCATTTTGATAAGAAATTACAGTTTGATACGAATGTCAGTTTTCAGTTTGTTGAGGATATTGCTGTGAGTCGTCGTTAATTTGTTTAAATAAACTAAATCAGTGTGCAAAAGCAAAGTACTCCACTTGATTGTTGCTTTGGGAACGGCGGCTCAAACTAGTTAAGAATTACAAAAAGAAAGATATGGAAATAAATTTATGTACAATTTCCCTTGATTGGAGAAAGGCAAAAGTGCAAATATGCACTTTCCAAACCAAACGTAAGAAACGAAACAAAATTCGCCATATTTCAAGTGTCCATCATGGGTTTTAGTTAATAGACCTGTCACTTGTCCATTTTTGCATCAGCTTTGAGCATATGTTAGACATTTATGTCTTGCCTTTCGACACCCACCAATGGACTCCTCCATTCCTGCCACATTTACGACTTGGCATGCTGTCAGCAGCATCTACCACTACAACTACTAGATGGTGCCGACGCTCCAGGAGACACCATTCCATCTCTCTTGGTTACTCATAAAAATGCCATTGTAATGGGCATCCAAAATGCCCTGCCCCCAAAAAGTCACTGATTGACACTTTTTATGTTGCGGCTGCTGTTGTTGCTGTTGCTGCCGGCAAAGTTCAATGAGTTATGATTAAAAGGAGGACGACCTCCATTTGTGTATGGCTGGCTCCATGGCTTTATTGTTCCATTTTGTTTTACTTTTATTATTTTTTTTCAATAGCTTTTAATGAGCTGCATTCAACGTTCGAAAATTCATTAGCCCATGGATGCCTTTTGTATTTATATATGTATTTTCTACCTGTTGCATGTCCGCATGATTGATTGTTGCCTTCTTTTCCCTCTCTGTTGCTGCCTCTTCCTCTGCTTAATTCGCCGTTCTATTGTTTGCCTTTATTCTAATGGAAGTTGAAGTCATTCATCATTATCAATGCAAGTGCGATGGATTTTGAATGAATAGAGAGACAAAATGAATGAAAGAGCGAGATAGAGAGGGAGAGAGAGAGCGAGTGAAAGAGATGGGCTGATTCAAAGATGATGATGTTGCTGCTGCTGATGATAATGATGGTGATGCCGTTGCCCGTCTCGTAGACTCATTGTCTGGCCAGGCCGATTTGATTGTGATTTCAGTGTGTGCAATGTGCCAACGCCATTTGCCTTTTTTTTTGTTTTTTGGTGTCACGACGACAGCAGCAGCAGCAACAGCAACAACACCACCAACATCTAAAAATATAAACTTGTATCGAGGCTCATGTAAGTAAGTGCAAGTTTGTCTGCGTCTCGTCTTTTGTTGTCTCGCCACAGTCTGCTTATCACACAGCCAGCCAGTCGACGATGCCAACAGCAACAGCAACAACAACAACAACAGCAGCAGCAGCAACAACAGCAACAAAAAGAGTCAAGTAAATATATAGTACATAGTAACATTTACAAATAATGACTAACAAATGTCAATAGGGTTTCTATATATACACATATATCTATCATCAAATTGTATCTACAAAACATATAATCAAGCCAGCCCCATCGTTTAACAACAAATGCAACTGATAATTAAGTTGAGTTTTGTGATAACCAAAAGTGACATAATTTCCACCAAATGCCAAACTCCCCTAAGAGAGCATTTAAATATAGTAACAACGAATACAAATTTAAAGCATTTACATCGTTGTCCATACCAAGGACAACTAAAAATTCTAAAATCGATCAGGTTAAACATTGGTAAAATGAGATTCCTAAGAATGAGACACTGTATAATAAATATTACGTATCCGCAATGTTGGTACTATTATTTTTTTTGGCAGACTCAAAACTTGGCTCTGTCGCTTGAATTGACTCACTAGATGCTCTTGTTTTTGCAAATAACGACCAATGTGAAATATGTTTTGACATTTGTGGATTAGATAGATATAGAATATAAGTGAACAAGCCACGGAGCGATACACTCCCTAAGAACGCGGAATAATCGTGTCAATTTTTTTGCGTAACAATTCGTCGGTGGTGTTGGCGCTTTTTCGACCAAAATTCTAAAGAGCAATGAGGCTCATTTTGACCTCAGCGGCAGAACTATCGCTTCTGGGGCTCTGAAAATCCACGAGTGATGCACGAGGAGCCATTACACCCACTGAAAGTGACTGCATGGTGCGCTGTTCCGCTAGTCAAACGACAACAGTGGACGGTGCGAGCTATAGGTTAATGTCAACCGAATTTTTTTCTGCTGATAATGAAGGAATTAGGACTGGAGGACATGTGGTCCTACAGGACGCAGCAACGGCACACACTGCGCGAGCCACAAACGACATTCTTAAGGCGGCGTTCCCGGGTCATCTTATCTCTCGTTTTGGTCACCCGATTTAACTGTTTCAGACTTTTTTTGTGGGGTTTTAAAAAAAGTCCCATGATCAAGCCTGAGACACTAGAAGCCCTCAAGGACAACATTCGACACGAGTGCGAGAATCTGTCTTGCCGAAGTGATGAAAAATGATGTAAAACGAGCCCCTATGAGCCCGATATCATCTTCTTGACTTGACCAATAAAATTTTAAGGCTTAGATAAACATAATTTAAAAACAGAATCAAAGTTTTTTATTTAGAAACAAAATGAGAGCCAAACAACATCGGATAACTTCTTTTGTGCCCACCTTGTATATGTATTTTAGAAATACCTCCCTTCATTTTACGAAGATTATCTAACCGACATTTGCCTTGAAATGATTTAATCTGGACATACCAGTTTGCAATCGATAAAATCTAAAATTTATTACAACATTTTTTATCTAATGTACTAAACACATAGTAGGATGATTAACTATTATTATTTTTTTTGAATTTTTTTGTTGAGTATTTTTAATTAGTTGTAATTATAGTTAAGTATTTGCCGTTCGCCTACAATGTGGTTGATTTTAGGTATTTTGCACTTTGATTAGATTCGTGACTTATAAATATGGTGGAGACACATTACGTATACGACACGTGCGCTTTTAATTACACAAACGTAGCCGCAGTGCCATGACTGTCGCTGCTCGACAATAAAATGCATTGCATATCTATGTATGTATTTTTATTTATTTGCGGCAATTTATTTATAAATGCAAACCGACAGCTCACACAACCCACAGCCTTGGCACCACACACAAACACACTCAGACATGCGGTGATCAATTGATCGAAAACCATCAGTTGGTCGCTCGAATAGATCGATCGATCTATCTATGGGCCAGGTGCGATACAACAAGTGCCTTGGCTAACCTGCAGACACACCAAAATTTACAAAAACCAAAAAAAAGAAACCCACAAAACCATCAAAAGGAGGATGTATGTATAGGTAAATGTACATACATACATATATAATGTATGCATATAGTATTCAATACACATCGCTTATTATGCATACGTCAGCGCGCTTGCTCTTATTATTAAATTATCAACATAAACAAAATAAAGAGCACAACGAAAAAATACGAATTCGACTATGAATTACCATATATGTATGTATACCCATCATACTTTTATGTATGTAAGTTTACCTTTTTTCAGTTTTTCCAACAAATTGTTTAATGCATAGACTTAGGTCACTTATCCAAAATCTTAAGACTAGACTATTGAATTCAACGCTAAAATTGGTTGAGAATTACAACTAAATGAATCGAAACCAGAGGGCCGGGGTTAACTTCGACCGCGTCGAAGTTTGTATACCCTTGCAACTGTTTTGGTAATTCTTTCCTTACCCACAGCCATCAAAGTGTAAAAACGTTTTATCCAAAAAGACTAATGTTTGCGAAAGAACGGCCTTCAATCTTAGCATAGGATATAACGAACTTTTTGATGAAAGTCACTGTTTTCCACCTATCGTTTCTATGGGAGCTATATGATATATTCACCCGATCTTGATCAAATTTGGCACAATCATTAGTAAGAACATAAAACTGACAAATACCAACTTTTATGACAATAGCTATAAAATTAATGAAGTTATTGAGAAAGTCACTGTTCGTGACTTTGCCGTTTGTATGGGAGCTATATGATATAGTCACCCGATCTTGATCGAATTTGGCACAATCATTAACAAGAACATAAAACTGACAAATACCAACTTTCATGACAATAGCTATAAAATTAATGAAGTTATTGAGAAAGTCACTGTTTCGTGACTTTGACGTTTGTATGGGAGCTATATGATATAGTGGTCCGATCCGGCTGAATCCGAGATATACAATGCCTGCAGTATATACAAGCCTACGTGCAAAATTTCTGTAGCTCTTACGGTCTCGGAGGAGTTCGCGTTGATCCAGACGGACGGACGGACGGACGGACGGACGGACGGACATGGCTATTTGAACTCGTCTCGTCGTGCTGATCAAGAATATATATACTTTATATAGTCTGAGATGCTTCGTTCTATGCGTTGCACACTTCTGACCAAAATTAATATACCCTTTTTGCAAGGGTATAAAAAGGAAGATCTATCTTACAACTCCAAAATTCATCTTCTGTCTTATGTTTATTTGATGATGTGATGTATATTTTAATAAAAAACATCGATGTCTATGTTCATCGATGCATTCGACGGTAATAATCGATGGCTAATATCTTGATGCATCGATGTATGTCTGATGTTTTTAATAAAGTTAAAGATCTCTTTTCTCATTGTTAGGCTTATCTTTCAAAAACTATTCGATAAAGTATTTATGGGATTTACTTTCCGAAATAAAGTTTCGTTTACCTGGTTTGGGTAAATTGTTGGGTGATTTGTCAGTTGGTAAAAAAAACCCTTTACATTATCTCAAATGCACTTAAGATTATAGCTTTTTGAAAGTATGAAATGACTTTTTAAAGCCATCTTCGATTAATTATTTGATTAAGTTTCACAAATGACAAATTGAACCGATATTTTGGTGAAACATCGATACATTGCTGAACATCGATACATCGCTGAACATCGACATCGGCGAAAACATCGATAGACATCGCCAAGAGAACATCGATGTTTTTTTACCTCACCAATTTTTGGCATATAATTTCCACAGATTCTATATATTAATATACACAAATAACATATTACATGAAAAAGGGTTTCTAATGAAACCTTTTTAGAGTCCATAAGATCTTAATATGCCCCATTTGACTACTAGAGAGAGCGAGAGAGAGCAGAGGGTACAATGAAGGAAGGAAAACAACATTGTGGGTCGTCTCGCCGTATGTGCATACAATATTTGTCTTTATTTATTTTCCTTCGTTTTTTTTTTTTTTTTAATATAGTATAATTTTATATTTTTTATTTATTTATTTTTTTTTATTTTTTGTTTCTTTGTATGCCAAAAGCAAACACAGACAGAGACGAGACCAAAAGTGCCAGTTTGGGTGAATTTTGTTGTATTTTTTGTGGGTTGCTAGGGCCGTGATGAGGGGGAGGAACCGGGCCTGGCTTGGCCTGGCCGCTGAGGTGTCTGTCTGTCTAACTGTCCACCTGTCTGATTGTCGGACGTGGACGTGGTGGTGGTGGGTCGTATGGGGGGTTATTATTGGGGGCCTACAGGTGCTTGGCTTAGTAACCGCACACACTGAAGGTACATACAAAAATTTATAGATAAATATATAAGTATATATGAATGTTTGTATGTAGGTACTATATAGGTAGGTCGCCAGACATTTGGCATACGTGAGTTAGCGCCAATGGAGACGATGGAGAGACAACAAACCTAGAAAGAGAGATAGAGACTGGGACACAGGGGCACAGACTGTGTGTGTGTGCGCGGGGGGAGGGTCGAAATTCACTCCCGCCTGCTGCCACCGACCCAGACAATGTTAATTAGCACTAGTCAATGATAAGTTGTCTCAATTGTTGTACAATAAGCAACATCATTTTGTTGTTAAGTTTCTATTTTTAAGCTTTTTTCTGTCTTCTCTCCGTATATGTGTGTGTGTTTTCTTTTTTGCCCCCGGTTTTTGTTTTTGTCTTGATTAAAAAAAAAAAAAAAACACAACTGAAAAAAAAGAATGTCACATGTGATTCATATCATTAAAAATAAAACAAAACACACAACAAAACCCCAAAAGCTGCATAAATAAATTTAATTAACGTGCGGTTGCCAGTCGCACTGCCGCACGCCTAGTCCCTCCAACCCCCCTCACCCTGACACCCCCACCTCCACCACACTTTTGTTTAATGTCTGTCTGACACTTTAATTTCTTGGACTTTAGACGGCGGCTCAAAACCGAAAGACAGACAGACAAGCCAACCAGCCAGACAGACTGACAGCAGCAAACAAAACCGCAACTAAAAACAAAAATTAAAAAGAAAAAAACAGCTGTGCCGTAATTTATATACCCTACATATCTACATACATGCATATATGACCTGTAGACAATTTTCTCACATATCGATACTAATGCAAATTCTAAAAAAAGTGCATTATGAGCAGTTTGCTGTAAGGTTATCAACTCTTTTATTTGCTTATCAACTTTTGCAATTGTCTTTTGTTAACCCTTGTTGTACCCTTCTATTCAAAATCCCTATAATCCAATTATTATTCATACCACAACAAATAGATCGAAGTTAGTTAAGACTTTGAAAATCTAAAAAAAAACTCTAAAGTCCTTTGGCCTGCTATTTTCCAATTCCTTTAACTTTTCGAAATTACCTTTAGTTAAGGGCATTCAAGAACTATTATAAGCTTGACAATGAAATTCATTTTGTTAGCTAAGCTACTATTTATATATAAATATTTATTAGCTAAAGTTAGAGTGAAAAAATACTTGACAACAACAACAAAATGCATAAATATTCATTAGAAATTAGAATTGCACATTGTGCTATTTTATTTTTAATTTTAAGTTTTAAATTTGTCTATGTGTTGATTACAAAAATATATAAATCTTTTTGTTTTTTTTTTATTTTGAAACTGCATTAAAATATGATAACATTGCCAGCCTCAAACTCCAAATCTAACCAGCATCCCCATCTTTAGCTAATCCTTCTCGCTCTCTCTTCCCCTCTCTCTCTCTCTCTGTGTCTCATGTGATCTACTCTCTCGTACTGTTAATTAACAGAAGCTGCAGCTGAGCTAACAGTGAGCTAACAGCTACAATCGAGGCTCTCTCATCATTTTTATGCATAAGTTAGTCAAAGACTATAAAATATAAAGCCGCCATCATAGACAGTTAGTCGATTTTCGTACAAGTCAAGGTCGATTTCAAATTCGAGATACATATGTACATATAGTATAAAACCATTTGCCATTTATAAAATATAAGGAGACCAAAATACGTATACTTAATATAAGAATGCTGCGATTTCTTTCTAACAAAGGTAAATCAAAAAGTTTCATCTTCAAAAACAAAAGGCGCTAAGTTATAAGGAATATATGTTCTTCCCTTAATGGATTTATGTAGAATATTTACTAGCGATCTATTATCGAAGCTTACATTGGAGGTAACGAAGTGATTTCTGTCACATGTGTCTGTTAAAAGGTCCATAGTTTTTCATAGTCATTGTTGCTGCGCATGCTCTCTCTCTCTATTTCTCTATATCTTTCTCACTCTTTCTCTCTCTCTCTCTCTCTCTCTCTCTCTCGCTCTCTCCATTAACATTACCTCTCTATCTGTCTCTCACTCAATCTCTCAACCGCTTTACGTTTGCCGATATGAGTCTCTCGCAAAACGCAAGAAACTTTCAAACGCTGCAGACGTGTGTGTGTGTGTGTGTGTGTGTGTGTGCGTGGATATGCTCATTGTATTTGTCTGTCTGCCGCGGTAACTTTTATATTTGTGTGCGTGCGTGTATCTAAACATGTGTACGTGTGCACATACGTCCATAAGTGTAAGTGTGACTATTATTGTCTGCGTGTTGTGAAACCAGAACTTTACACCAAACAAACAAACAAAGTAAAAATACTTTTTAAGCAAAAACAATAAAAATACACTCCCTAAATATATAAACAAATAAACCTTTGTTTGTAGCGTGCCTTAAACAAAATCCAATGACAACAAAATATACAAGCAACACGAAAAAACGTAACGAAAAAATATTAAAAAACAAATAAACACTCAAATAAAAAAAAAAAAAATTCAAAAGAGAGCGAGGGAGAGAAAAAAAATATCCAAACGAAACGAAACATTGCGTATACGGTCGTTACGTCATGGCTACCCCGAAAGAGATACCCAGAGAGCCAAAAAGCAAGTGAGGCGGCCGCTTAATGACACACACACACACATGCACACATTGTTACAGCCACAGTGAGAGAGCAAGAGCGAGAGCGAGTGACCAAAAGAGAGAGAGAGAGAGAGAAAGGCAGCAGCGTCGCTGCCGTATCTCTCTCTATCTGTATCTGTATCTGCTCTGGCTCTAGCCAAGTTGTCGTTTGTGCTTTTGGCTTGCTGTTCGCAGTGTAACTTTGCATGCGCTTGAGTTCGTTTCGTTTCGTTTCGTACGTGTGGCGCGACAACTACAACCATACACAACAACACCAGCAATACCAATAACTAAAATAATAATAAATATACAACAATTTAACAACAAACAAAATAATAATAATTCAACAAACAACAACAAAACCAATCTGTTTTTTTTTTTTACATATTTTTTTAACGTTGTTTTTGCCTGTCTCTGTCAAACAATTGCCAATCAACAACAACAACAACAGCAAAAAATTAATACAAATATAATAATATTAATAATCAAACAAGTCTGTTATGTGTATATAAAACAAAATACAAGCAAACAAACAAACCAACAAAAAATAAAGCAAAATATTCAAACTTAAAAGTAAAACAATAGCAAACGAAATCATATTAATAACAGCCGCAGCAGAAGCAGCCACATACACAGATACAAAACACACACACACACACACAGTTGCATATGTAGATCCACATACATCTACATCTACACACACACACACATACACACACACAAACAAGCAACATACACATGCATATATAGCCAGCGTTCCTGTACTCAAAGCATTCCTAATCGCCGCAACAACAGCAACAACAACAACAACAAATTAATAAAACAAAAGCAAGCGACAACACACAACAACAACAACAACAAATCGTATAAATCAAAGCTTGTAAATTAAATTACACACACAACAACAACAAAAATATCTAAATATAAATTTAAATTAAATTAAATTAAAGCTTTCAATGCTTAGATAAATTATCTATTCAAAAAGAAATAAATAAATAAATAAGAGAAAGATAGAGAGAAAAGTGCGTGTAAAATTTAGGAACAACAGAAAAAATTATAGCATAATTCCTAAATTAATTCTAATCCAATAATTATAACAAAATACTAAAAGTAAAAAACAAATAGATGCAAATTACATTTTAATAAATTAAACACGACACACAACAACAACAACAACACAAGGTGAGATTTTTAACTTTGCCCGCATCTGTGATAACCGTTAGGTGCATCTATCCATCTATTCCATCTGTTTCTCATGGCACAACAACAACAACAACAATGCGACATGCCGCCGCGGCCGGCCACTTCCTGTCAACAGCCAACAAACAGAACGAAATCCAGTTAAATGTCCACGGCTCACATAAATGCAATAAATTTTCAAATCATTCTGGTATTTTGCTACATCCCATAATAACTGTATATATGCTATATACATACACCTACATACATACATACATACATATATAATACATATATGTATATGTAGATACATACTTTGGCTAAAAAAAAGCCACACAAAACATTTGTTTTAAAGCATTCCGATTCTCTTCATTTTTGTATTTGTTGTTTTTTTTTTTTTTTTTTTTTTTATGAATGCTTTTAGAAACCCTTTAATATTTTTTGTGGCTGTCATAAAAAATTTTGTAATAAATTAGCTAGAAAAGCAAAAAAAAAAACCACGACAATTTCTATATATTCATGGCTATGTCTATTCTACAAGTATGTACAAATATATAGAAAAATATATACATTTTTATTTATTTATTTATTTGGGGCGTGTCCCGCCTAGGGGACAACAACAACAACAACAACAAACTATAAAAACAACAAAAAAATTGTTTCGTATTTCTTTCTGGGAAGGGGGACGAAATTTTGTTAAAAAATCAAGCTAGTTTATATTCTACATGTATGCATGTATATATGTACATATGTGTATGTGTGTGTGTATGTGTGTGTGTGTGTGTCCTATATATGTATGCTGGCATATATGTATATGTAAAATTTTATCGCAAACTTACAGTTAACTCAATTAGATCAATTGGTTTTAACTATATTCTACGTAAACAAACAGTTCAAAAAGCCATAAGAAGGACTAACATACATACATACACACATACATATGTATATGTTTTTACATACCTTTGGTATCAAAAGAAAGAGAGGGAAGTAGTTGGGCACCTTTTTGGTAGGGCATCAAAAGTCTGTCTATTTTTCAACCGATTTTGATGACCAATATCTCATTCGACGGGAAATCCAATTCACTATCTTTCCTAGTTATAATTTAGTGTGAATTAGTGGCGAAATTTTGACGCCCAGCAGAGAGCCCATAAAAATACATACAAAATTGAGTTTTTCGATTGGCTCCAAATTTGCCGGGTCCGAATTTTGGGATTTTTCATCAAAATTCTTTAAAAAAAAAAACCGTTAGAGATACGCCCACGAAATTTACAGAACATCATCTCAATAGAATGAACCACATCAAAAGTTTTCACTAACATTAAATTAAAATCGAATGAAATCAGAATTTAAGATCAACAAAAAAATGTCTCAAATAGTTTTGAAATCTTTTGCCTAAATTCATTAGCCAAAGCATCTTACATACATTTCATGGATGTTCGAAATGGAAAACGTTTGATTGTTTGTTATCAAAAAGTGTTAACAATTTGGAAATGAACCGTATTGAGTTTAGGATTAAATCAATTTTAGATATTTTAAACTTGGTTGGATTTCTCTGTGAATTTGAATAAACAAATGTTTGTTGTTTGTTTTTTTGGGTTGAGTTTTCTATACCAACAACAACAACAACAATGACAGAAAAAAGGCCATTATTAGTAGAATTTAGCAAAGACCAAGTCAAAGTCGCGTGTAGCTCTCTTCATCTGCCCCCCTCTCCACCTCTCGCTGGCCGCCCTTGTCACCTCCTCGAACTCTTTCAATGTTTCACACTCTTTTTATGCTTTATGTCTCTAGTTTCCCCTCCTATACCTATTTCTTTTGCCCTCTAACACACACACACACATTACTCTCTCTCTCTCTCTCTCTCTCTGGCCTTCTCTATTGGTGTAAGTGTGTGCGGTGTGTGTGTGTGTGTGTGTGCCTCTCTAGTAGTAGGCAAATCACTTCCGTTCAATGAACCCATGCGTAAGCCAGCTTCAAAACCCAACAGAAGAGCTCTGCCTGCCTCTTTTTTGCCTCTTGGCTATATACTACACACACACACACACACACACACACACACACACATGTCTTAGCTATGCTTCTTCTTTAGCTTTTTTTCTCCTGCGCTTTGCTTCTTTTTCTTTCGCTTTCTGCCTTTCACATAGATACTACTACACACACACTTGTACATCGCCATCATCCACTACATCTACCTGGCCTAACACCCCCCCCTCACCTCTCCCTCGCTCGCTCTTTGTCGCTCTCTAAATCTGACATTTTCTAGCCTTTTCTGTCTAACCTTTTGTCATCATCTGGGAAACGGGCATTCCCATCGAAGTATCGAAATCATTTCATTTGGCAAAGTGGCAACGGACTTGGTCTAGATGGCTTTCATAAATTAATCGAAAGCTAATTAAAACAGCTGACTAGCTGACTATGAAGGTAAAAAAGAACAACTACAAAACCAAGGTCTCTCTCCTATCAGTCTATCTCTGTCTTACTCTCGCTTACTTTGGTGGTTTTGCGGTCTCTCTTATCAGGCGTCTGGGTCTAGTTGCTTCTGTATATATATGTATGTACATACATACATATATAATAATATATATATATATGTATATATGTATGTATATGTATTGTATGTCTGCATCTACTAAAAAACGTCTTATCATTATTTAAGCACCTGTATATAAAAGAGATCGGTAACAATATTAGAAACCGCGACACCCACATGACCATGACGACAGACAGACAGACAGGCACACACGAAGAGATCATCATAATGATGATGATGATGATGAGAGATTAGTTCGACACCTTACAAGGTCGTTGAATGCATTTCCAATTGCAAAATCCCAACGTTTTAGGCGATAAGAAAAACTAAATATTTATTTGACGTGATTTCAGTCCAATGATCAATCACGTGCTCGTGGTCAATGACTGACGAAGCCAAGTAACTTACTCAAATCAAAAAAAGTGCTGCCCATTCAAAATGTTGTCTAAGTTGGGGGGCATTTATGGGCTAAAACAGGTGAAGAATCTGTGTCCAAAAATGAAGAGATTTTCACAAACAACTCAAACAGTGTTGGGTAACGCTCTAAGCTATTAGCTATTAGCTGAATGACTCTATATGAGTAGTTCAAAACGCAATAAAAGCCTCTTTTTGGCTACTAACATGATCAATTTCTCTCTCTATATACATATATACATACATATATAGTCGATACCGATAGACATGTTTCTAACCCCCGCCCCCCCGTTTAGGCATTTGGCAATTCCCTACTGCAATGACCAACGTACACAACCCAACTCGTTATCAAGCTTACACACACACACACACACTTATACACCCTCACATCAGTATACAACAATCGGAATCGGGCCTGATGTCTGGGTCGAAGTCTGAATTTCGTTTCATCGTTTCATTTTTGCTGTCGTTTTTTTTGCCATTTTTCCATTGTTTTTATTTTTTGTTGCTCTCTTTTTGTGTGTTCTTTTGTTTTTTGTTTTGTGATCTGCGTCTTTGCCTTGTCTGCTATCGCGTCTGCTAGGCTTAGGCCCTGATGATATCCGGTTGGTAAGGGGGGTAAGGGGGAGCTCTCTCTCTGTCTCTCTAAAACGATGCTAATTTGTCATAAAATTTCGTTTTTGAAATTTCATTTATGTTTTTTTTTTTTCAAATCCCTTTATTGGTTATTTCATGCTTATATTTTTTTTTTTTTTTTTTGCTTCTTATCATCAAAGTCGAAATTTTTGCTTTGGTCATTCAAGAAACAAAAGCAACAAAAAAACAAACGAATGAACCTCATGTATGAGGATGTATGTGTGTGTGTATGTATGTATGGTATGTATGTATAATAATAATAAAAAAAAAAATGAGTCCGAGTCCAAACCGGACAGACAATAAACGCTAATCGAGTGACATGCGGCCTTTGTGTGATTTTGATTTCGAGACTTTTGCCGATGACGTCTCAAGAGAGGCAGCAGCAGAAATTTGGGGGGGGGAAATTAGTCATTGTAAAAATGCAACCAAACATCCAAAAAGAGCAGCTAAAGCAAAAACTAACAAACGGTTATGGAATTCTCATTGACTGGAAATCTTTGGCTATGATTATGTAATGGCAAACACAAAAACAAAACCAACCAAAAACAAAGCAGCAGACAGAAGCGTCGTCTGGATCTTCACCTCCCCCGCTTCTTTGATCACTCTCTCTCTCTCTCTCTCTCTCTCTGGTATGTAAATCAAAATCGTCCGACTGTCTGGCCTGTCGGACCTGTCTGTTGGGTGTGTGTGTGTGTGTGTGTAGGCGTCACAATGATTAGCAAATCTACAGAAACTCTCGAGAGACTAAAAATGTACAAAAGAGAGGGATTGGAGAGAGCAAGAGAGAGAGGGCAAAGCTGTCGATGCCGGCCACAGCAAACTTTTTCTTAAATGTCTGGCAAACTAATTCAAGAAAAAAAAAATGGAAAGAAATTAAAGTAACAACAAATTAGAGAAAAGAGAGAGAGAAAAGAACCGACTACTTGAATTTTCAAAAACTATTTCGAAATTCTTAAGACGATAATTTCGAAATGGTTTTCAACCAGAATTTAGTGCAATAATTAAGCATTTCAGTAAAACCAAATATGATAAATGCCAACAAAAGGCAAAACAAAACATTTTCGAACTTAAAGGAGCGACTGATATCGAGTTTGAAATAAACTTAATGCAGACTTCTTTGGTCTACGATCAAACCTAATGCAATATTCCAATGAATATTCCATACTTATCAACATTTACAACAAGTACAAATAGAAAACGTTTTGCCAATGTTGAGGCTAACAATTGCAAAGTGGTTCACGGGGTGGCCCACAGGGCGTATGATATATATTTACAGGTAACTCAAACCCAAGAAACTCCAAATGAATTGGAAACCATTGCGAAATGGGAACGGAACTAAAACCAAAGGGTGAAAACGGAACAACGCAAGAACAAGCCTAAAAAAAACAAAGAGCAAAAAGAGAAAAGTGCACAAAAAAAAAAACCACTGATAAGACTGAAATATGTATATATAATTTTTATTTAGAAAAAAGGGGACCTAGAAACGGAAGCATTGGCGCTATCACCAGATAGACCAAAGAACAGATCAAACTCAGTTATACATACATATATACACTTGTCGTTCTTCCTGTCCCTTTCTTGCCTTCGTTGTTCCTTTTGCTTTGTTTTTGTTGTTGTAGTTTTGTCTCTTGTTCTATCTGTCTGAAAATTGTGTATATTCTCCTGTTTTATTCTGAGAATTTTGTCTCGACAGGCAGCAGACCCTTTTTTATGTGTTTGTGTGTGTGTGTATTTTTCCGCATTGCCACGCCCCTATATATATGTACATGCAAAGCTAAACTGTGGCCTGTGGCCTACATTTGTGCCTTTCTCCCCCTTCCCTGCGTCTCTAAGGAAGGACCGTAGAGGGAGGGACGGGGGGTTGCCTCTGTTCACTCTGTTGTTATGTGGGGCCTTCATCAATGATTTATTTGCGTTTCGCGTGTATGTGAGGCAAAGTCATGCGATGTCTATGGCTGTGTCTGTGTGTGTTTGTGTCTGTCTAAGTTTATGTGTCTGTATCCTTTTTTTCGTTTTTGGAGGAATTTCCTGCTTTTATGGCTTGGCTTTTCGGCATTCATTCGTTCTCTTCGTGTTTATTGTTGTTGTTTGAATGTAGGTCAATAGGATTTTTTTGTTCTCTCTCCCTCTCCCTCTCTCTCTCTCTCTCTCTACCTTGTGTATTGCGTAATATTTTTCGATTCTGGAATGTTTCTACCTACATACATATTTATATATGTGTGTGTGTGTGTTGCGTATCTCTTATATGTATCTGAATGTTCAAGTTTTAATAAAAGATAATCAAATTTATGGCCTAAGGTGATTATTATTGGATTATTATTCCTTTTTGCCTCCATTTGAGGTCAGGACCTAAATTTCATCATCTAAATTTCAATTTCAGACAATCCCGCGTCAAGTTAACCCCAAACGCCAGCATGATCTCTTTGGAGGCACCCTTCCAACCAAGAATAGAGTTGGGGGGTGATAGAGTATATCTTATTGAATCCTGTAATTGCCTGTTTAACGGTATTCTTGGTGTCTTTGGGGTCCAACTGTTTGTTGGGAGGTCGTCCTAAATATGGTTTACCATCACTCCCAAAGACATTAAACTTGAAATCGTCGCTCCAAACAATCATGTTCCAAAAATTGAAACCTTTTTGAACACTTTTAACGGACAGCAATGTTTTATTCATTTAGCCGTCTTCTTATGGCACATTCGCGCCATAATCTGCCACCATTTGACCTCTGATTTGCGTCAAAGTCAAGAAAGGATTGGCAATCGATCTATCGTCGTTGAAAGTGGTTTTCCTGGGCTTTTCACGTAGCTTTTTTTCCCGGGTTCCATGTTTGGCATTTATGACTTTCCCACGCAAAAAAATGTAAAGTCTTACAAATTTGTAGAATACTTGTGTTTTTTTCGTAATATCCCCATATTACATTCCTTTCGGTCTTTATTCTTATTTTCGGGAAACGTATTTAGCACAACTTTCCCCGACAAAAGACACAAGTTTAACGATAGCGCCTTTTTGACATTTGACAGTCAATTTTTCGGGAACCTCCGAATTCCTAAAGGTCATTTGTTTCTGTGATCAGCTGCTTAAATAACAGTGTTGCAAAATGTCAAAATTTCAGGGTGAAATAATTAGAGCAGAATCCGGTTATAACAACGTCCGTCCTTTCGATGAGTGATTGGTTGGTCCCAATACAAACTTATTTAAAAGGGCCTCCGGTTAGTAGGAAGACGTATACGTAACGACGAAAATCGTCGGTCCCTTAAGCGTTGTTCTAACCGGATTCTACTGTATTTTAGATGAACTCATCACTTTGGCTGGGACACCTTGTAACTGAAAACTTTGCTGTCTGGTTGGTTGTAATCGATTTTGTCGGTCGGTTCTTTTGATGTATAAGTTTTGTCTCTTCTGTCTCCCTTTCTCTCTCTCTGTTGCATATGTCGCTGTCACTGACGACGTGTCGGTTACATGAAAGATAATTATCTACATACACAATACGATGAGAGCGACAGAGACAGAGACAAAGAGAGAGAGAGAGAGAGAGAGAGATAGAGCGAGGACAGAAAAAGATATTTATTTAGCAAAACTTTAAATTTTAATTGTCTAATTGTGCAATTTATGTGAAATCGGCTCAAATCGGCGGGGTTAACACATTTATTTAGCCGACAGTTAATCTCTGTGGCCAAAGCAAACAATAATAAATTTTGTTTGCAATTTGCAACAGTGTCTAAAAATATATATGTATAAGCAATTTTGTATATAAAATAACATCAACCATCAGACCAAACCAAACCAAACCAGACAGACGACACAGTGAGACAATGTATAAAAGTCAGAAGAGAAGAGAAGAGAAGAGAAGAGAAGAGAAGAGAAGAAAAGACAAAACGCCGAAAACTTCAAGCCAGACGCCGACTATGCAATTCTTTTTTTTTTTTTTTTGCTGAGCATTGCACAAATCATGAAAATACAACAACAACAACCATAACAGATTGTTGACTATTGTTGTTGTTGCTTTTTTCTTTTTAAATATTATTTTTTATTTGATTTCTTTTGTTTTCTGTTGCTCTCTTTCTGTTTCGGGTTTATTTATTTTTTTTTTTTTTAGCTTGACGCGACAATTTGTCTATCTATTTTTAACTAGCTTTGTCTCGTTCTCCTCTAGCCCCCCTCTTTCGTTCTGCCTCTCTCTCTCGACATTTCATACATATGTAGGCCTGTTTACGCCCCCCTTAACACAGTCCATCTGCACACCCCCCGTGCCTGTTAGCCACTCTTTTTTGCGGTCGGCCAAAACCATTCATTTGGATACCCTTTAACTCATTGTGGCTATTAGTAAAGGGTATATTAAGCCCAATTAACTTATGTATGTAGAGAAAACTCCCTAGTCACGTTGATGGCTTCATTCCAGTTTCTTTAACTCGAATGTCGTCACGTTTTGCTCGACATTTTCTGAAAGAAGACACCATATGTGGCGGAAGTTACCAATTACGATTACGACTAAACTTGTGGTAGGTCTTCACCCATAGCAGATTTTAGGGTATATTAAAAGTCGACGATTGTGTTTAGTTGATTGCTACATTTTATTTCGTGTGTTCATTCCGTGTACAGTGGCGGACACGAATTTAAGGCGATAGCCATCAAAATATATCTAATGAATGAAAAATATGTCATTTGACGGGAAATTCCATTGACTTTCTTTCGTAGTTCATGGTTTCATGGTAGTTCATGGTAGTTTCCATACAAAATTTAGATTCTCAATTGGCTCCACATCGAAAGTTGGGCAGTTGATCTTATTTTTGCTAGATCTACAACTTCTTTAAAGAGTTCATACTTCTATCTTTAATATTTAAGATTTTCGAAAAAATGTCTTAAATATATGGCCCCAAAAAAACGAATTTTTCTTTGTTCAAAGCCGAGAAAATCAGAACTAAAGTCAAAAAGGAAAAAACGTCTTAAATTCGTGTCCGCCACTGTATGTGGGATATATAATTTTATATACTAAGTATGTATGTATACAGTGGCGTATCCTCGAGAGGGGGGGATTAAGGGAATTCCTAAGAAAAAAAAACCCCGAGATTTTATTTCTGAAACTGGTCAAATTTAGAATGACTTTTCCCTTCAAAATGCCCAAATTTCCCCATCAAAATGAAGAAGAGCTACATCCGTCACTGATCTATGTACATATATGTATGTACATATGTATGTCTATGGATGTGCCTGTGTCTATGTCTATGTCTATGTATGTATCTAGGCCTACCATGAGACACTTTCGACTTTTGCAGACAGATTCAATGTTCAGGAATTTGATTTTGATTTTTTATGAGTTTCTATTTTGTTCGAAAAATTCGAATTGACCGCCAAAAAAAGAAAAAACAACAACAAAAAGAAAAAAAGAAAAAACCAAATATTAGTCAAGCACGTGGCGTATTACAACCTCTGGTCCACCTCTCTGCCCCCAGGCACCCCCCACCCAACCAAAACAACTTAACGCCTTCACTCTCTCTCTCTCTCTATCTCTCTCTCTCTCCTTCTCTCTCGTTCTAACTAAACATATTATTATCAGCAGACATTTTTAATCGACAGTTTTTGCTATTGTTTTTATTTTATTCATACTTAGTACATTAATTTCAAATCCATTTGCAGTTTCCGCCGTGACACGTGTGTCTGGCGGGTTCAAATCTAGTTACATACATATGTACATACATATATACGCATGTATGGATGTATGTGTAAGTATATAGAGATATCAGACAATAGTTATGGCGCCCTAGGCCCAGGGGCTCCAGCATGACGGAAGGCTACACGATATCAAAAAACAAACAAAAATCGAGAGCTTTTAGTTATGATTTACATTGGTGTCGCTGATGATGGCGGCTCTTTTGAGGGAATTCCCTAGAAGTATTATGAATGGTATGATAATTTGCTGGCTATATATACAAACATATATGTACATATGTGTGTGTGTGTGTGTAAGCAATGAACAATGTCTGGCATTTGTTTTTGTTTTGTTTTTTTTTGTTCCAAGGGTAATGTAATAATCGGAAATTCTCTGGCGTCGGGTAAATTTATCATATCATATATGTACATACCTATCAATTGAATTTCAGTCTGCCGTCATTTGATCAATTTATAGTTTCAGCTTGCTTTTGATTCTTAGAAGAGCCAAATAGTCTCTTTATTGTTATACCCTGCACCCATAGGGTGAAATGGTATATTAAAGAATGTAACAGGCCATAAAGTATATATATTCCTGATCAGCATCTACAGCCGAGTCGATCTAGCCATGTCGGTCTGTCCGTCCGTATTAACACCTAGATCTCGGAGACTATAAAAGATAGAGTCACCAAATTTGGTATGTAGGCTCGTGTAGTATGTAAAGTGATCAAGTTTATTTCAAATTTTTGCCACGCCTCTATCCTCCCCCGCAATTCGAAACACTTAAATTTGATACCAATATCCATCAATATACCAAATCGGACTAGAAATAGCCAAGTTATGCGTATAAACGTTTTTCCATAAGGCCGGAGTTGGCCGTTGGCTGGTGGGGGGCGCTAGGGGGCTCGTATGCATGTGAACAGAATTTGTTGAAAAAACGCATTAAATGCATTTGTTATTATAAATTTGAAATATTTGTTTTATTGGTGTAAGGTATACCCAAGTCGGCGAGACGACTTACTTATTGTTAGATAGATAGATAGTTTATTCTGTCTGGCCAGTAAATTCCAAAAGGAAGAAACTTTCAACGTGCTAGCTGCTGCGCTCTCTTTTTCTCTCTTGCTCCTCTTTGCCTGACTCAGACACGTTGGTTGAAGTTCTTATTACTTGCACACTCTCTTTCTCTCCCGCTCTCATACACACATACTCTCCCTGCAGTTGTAAGGGCATATAAGAAACCGTTATTACTAGAAAATGGCCAGTTGCTACGTGGGCGCTTTTGTAATCGGTTGTTCGTCAAGTAAGATTTAGATATCGAGTTTAACTTTTACCTTACATAACTGTAACTGACTCACACACACACACACACTCTACCTTTCTCTGTCTACTAAATCTTACTGGTTAACCTAGCAATTTAACTTCAAACGAAATAAAAACCAGAGGGCCGGGGCTAACTTCGACCGCGTCAGAGTTTGTATACCCTTGCAAATGTTTTAGTAACTGTTATCTAAAAAGGGTAATGTTTGCGAGAGAACAGCCTTCAATCTTAGCATAGGAAATAACGAACTTTTTGATGAGAGTCACTGTTATCCACCGATCGTTCCTATAGGAGCTATATGATATAGTTACCCGATCTTTATCAAATTAGGCACAGTTATTAACAGATATATTAAACTATCAAATGTTTAATTTTAAAGCAATCGCGTTAAAAGTATCGAAGGTATTGATTAAAAGTCACTGTTTTCGACCGATCGTTCCTATAGGAGCTATATGATATAGTCGCAGATGCTTCCTTCTATGCGTTGCACACTTCTGACCAAAATTAATATACCCTTTTTGCAAGGGTATAATAATAATACGAATAAAATCAAAAGGCTTTAGACTTATTATTATAGAAGCACAACACATATACCATATATACATACATATATATACCTATACAGATATATGTATAATGTGTGTAGTATATATAGTCGATGTTTGTCCCTGTCATTTGTGTAGGTAATTAAGGTGTGAGTTTTCAATCAAAAACTCGATAGACAAGAGTCTTTATTAGCATTCCGCACATTTCATCAGAGAGCTCATTTAGTTTTTAACAAAAATGATAGATCTATGTATACATTAGGGTGAGCCGACAACAAATTCGCAATTTGGCCCTGTATTCTGGGCTTGCGTTTATCGGTCAAGGGAAAAATCTCATGATATCTACAAATTGAACATATTTTTTATGGATTTGTCTAAATCTCGACCTTATTGAAGTTAATCAAAGTTGGGTTATAGCCGGCTTCAGGTCAATAAATTACTAATTTGTAAGATTTTAAATCATAAGCAGCACAAAAGATGAGCAGGTTGTCTGTATAGCTATTTCAAGAGCCACTAAGTTCTATGATCAGCAGACTTTGCTAAAGAATCCACAGTTGTAATGGCCATACCATATCTTCAACGCTAAAAGTAGTTGGGAATTCAAACGACATGAAGCGAGAAAAGAACGGCAAAGCTTGCAACTGCAGATTCCACTTTTTTTAAGTGCATACCTTTGGGCGCCATCAGAATTAGTGTATGTGTTGTTTTTATGGATAATATTTAAAAATTTCTTTTATCCAATTTCAATTGCAATAAAATTCCAAATGATTGGCTTAGCTGTCACACTGGGCGTATACGGTGGTTTGGTTGTTTCTTTTATTGCAATTTCACTGATGATGAAGATAATGAAATCGTTGTTCAGTTTGATCCAAGATTATTAAGCTTTCTCTAATCATTTTGTTTGTAGTAAAGAATCCAATCAAATTGGTTTACTTTTCTGTTTCGGTTTCTGTTTCTGTTTCCTTTTCGTTGTCGTCTTTTATATATGAAAATAAATTAGCTACACGCGCTGCTATCGATTTGCACGCTTCACCTTTGTGATAGGTGTTTGCCATTCGTCGTCATTGTTGTTGTTGTTGCTTAATTTTAGCTACGATTATTTGATATTCGTTTTTTTGTTTTGTTTTTGTTTTTGCCTTTAGATAAATGCACAAAGAAAGTTATATGTGAATGAACAATATTTCAAATTTTCAAAGAAAGAAAGAAATCAAAAAATCTTATCTTAGACATGTTTCTTTTTTGTTTCTGTCTGGGCAGTCATCTGGCTGGGGGGCGAAAGGGCAAAACGCAATTTTGATGCTTAAGTCACACATTCCGATTGCCCAAAGTCCTAATAAATAAATAACTGTCAAATGGAAATGAACTCAAAAGCTTAAACTAAATTTAAAGAATTGCAAAGAGTGTTCCATTCCATTGTAATGTTCCATTCCATATTATCATTTCAAAGTCTTAGGATATTTTTGTTTGGTAACAGTTAATTGGGACAAAGTGTGGGTGGGATATGTAAAGGAAAGGGAAGGGTTTTATGTGTTTAGCTGTTTTTGACACAGTTCTAAATAACGACAGTGAATGAGCAAAGGAGAGAGGGAGAGGGAGGGAGTGAGAGAGAGACAGCGGAGGATAAGAAGTAGATCTAAAGAGGTTTGCCCCTATTGTACTTTTCTCCCCATTTTGCCTTATTCATGAACTAGTTTCCATTTATGTACGCCTCTCCATAGACCCCGCCTAACACGCCCACTACTGACCCACATTTATGTACTTACACACACACAGACAAAAACAAAATAACCAGGTCAAATAAAAACAAAATAACAAAAAACCATCAACTTCAGCCATGTGAATCTCACTGAGAGGCAATTTTTGCGTAATATTTCGAAGCCTCTATCAATATTTGCATGGCAGAAAAGCAAACAAAGCGCAAAACACAGAACCAAATGAACAGGAGAACAAGTAGCATGAGGATGATGATGAAGAAGAAGAATAGCACCAACTGCTGCTGCCGCCGTGGGGAGGCGGAAGCAGAGCCAATAGAAGAGAACCAGAAGCAAACAAATAAAGCACAAAATAACAGCACAAAAAACAACAACAAAATCAACAAATATATGACACAATGTTGCAACAGACTAGGGTTATAGAGTCTAGAGGCAGAGACAGAGGCAGAGGCAAGTTACTAGTGGCTGAGGTAGTGTATACTTAGAGGGTTAAACCCAAGACTGGCAGAGAGCAGAGAACAGGTGATAATGGTGGCCTGACACCCACTTGAGTCTAGACATCTTTTCTTGCCGACTAAAATTTGAACAAAGCAGCAAGAAACTATCTTTAGTCCTCTTTGAAGCTCATTTAACTTTAACTATGTCAGCTACCTGCTTTATTTTCTCTCTCTTTTCTCAGAAATATTTTATACCTATAGGAGAACATTCTATTACTATAGCAGGAGGAGGTTACTAGAGCAAGAGGAGGAGGAGGAGGTGTAGAAAATATTTCAAATGCGGTTGATTTTCTGTTTACGCTGCGTATACGTAATCAAAATCCGAAAAATTGCGCATACGTACCGTTTACACAAGATGGCATGTGATTTTTTTCCCCCCATTAATTAATGAGTTTGCAAAAAAAAAAAAAAAAAGAAAACTCATACACACAAATACACACGTAAATAAAAAATCAAAGCCCAGACCCGCGCATACCCCGCATCGTAATTGCACCAAAGGTCAAACGGCATAGGCAAGCACGAGCAGAGCCAGAGACGGAGACGGAGACAGAGACAGAGCCAAAGCAAACTCATCATCATCAGCAGCAGCAGCAGCCCGCCGCTGCCCGGGACTGGGCGAGGTCGTCGTCGTCGTCTCCGTCTCCGCTGTCTGCGGTTTTTTTTTTTGTTTTTTGTTTTTGCTTTGCATTTTTCATTCATTTGCATTCTGAAGCTCTCTGTCTCACTCCATCATCTCTCACTCTCTACGTCTACGTCTACTTTCTGTTGCTAAGAACACAAAAATCTTGAATAGAAGGGCAAGAAGGGTTGAACGTAAAACGGGGAAGCGGACGGGGGGGTATGCGCTTTTAGAAGTTTAGACCAAGTAAAAAATGTTGCCGTGATTTCTCTTGCTCTCTTGGTGATGATGTTGATTCTTCTGACGTCAGCTGTTTTGTGTGCAATGTTTATCAGCTGTCTACAATGTCCAAATACAATTAATTTGCTAAATCTTAGGCAAACTTTAACTAAAATTTCATCATAATCATGATCGTACACACATCCATAATAAATCTCACACCTACACTGCCCAGCATCTGGCATTTTAGTGGTTATTCGTGGTTCAAGTTCAATGTCATCTCAATGTATTATCATCATTCAGTCATAATGCCGAGATGATAATGCCTTTTTCTCATCTATAATACATACATACATATATGTACATATATATAACATTGTACGTATATGTAGTTAAAGAATATATAGTCAGTTTCGCGACATTTAACCTTGACATCCAATTAAGGTGTCAATGCCTTCTACTTTTCAAAAAAATATATATAAATACAAAAAATAAAGGAGAAGAACCCCGAAAAAAATGCACTTGACGCGCTGTGGCGCTGTTGTCATCATTAGCATTGCGATCATAATCATTAAATTAATAAATACAATATTCTGTATAGTAGGTAAAAGAAATTGTGTCCAAACTCGACTCAACTCAACTGAACTGAACTCGACTCAACTCAACTTAACTCAACTCAATTTAATCAATTGCAATTGTGTATAGCAAGAGGAATAGTAAAAACAAATTGACTGATTAGTTTTAAGAAGATTTCAGCTTTACATACATACATACATATGTACATACATACATATGTTGATGTACATATGGTCTAAATCTGACTAAATTTGGATTTAGATTTCGATTTAGTTGGGATCTGTAAATGAATAAATGTGTTGCCAAGCCAATCTGAGCTATCTCCCTCTCTTTCTCTCTCTCATTCTTTATGTGTGTTTCGATAAATTTGCATTTGGCATCAATATTTACATATTATCTTGGTTTCTTTTACGCTTTGGCACGTGTTAAATAGTAAGTGAAATATACAACTTATACTATATGTACATATATGTAAGTCTATATAGTTGCCAAGTAGCCCTTTCTCTTTCTTGTTTGAGTCATCACGATCAGGTGATTGAGTGCATATTGTAACACACACACACTCAGGTGTCTATAGATATAGTAACTAACTGATACATTTTACTTTACAAACAAACCTTTTCACTTTGAGTTTAAATCTGTAAACCATATTACACATACGACATGTTATCTCTGAAAAGTTATCATAGTCTACGCGGCTATATAACTCATACGCCATGCTATCCTTAGCATAAATCACATTGATTTGAACTTAAATCTGAGGTATATTGAATGCAGGAGGTTATATGCATTTTGAAAAATGCAACATTTATACATTTATAGAAAGATTTTGATATGGCCAACTTAAATTGGCGCAATTACAGTCTATCTATTCCCCTTTAGACATTGAACTCATAGATAATATGTTCAACTATATATGACACAGTGTGCCTAGGGACGATCTCTAAAATAAGAGCGACGTCTTATTGCTAAAACCTTGCTGGTAGATGGTGACTAGTTCAATTTAGCACAAATTCCATTGGAAATTTTCCATATTACTGGAGCTTTTCATCATGCTGCTACCCTACCCTACCCTACCCCACCCTACCCTCTTCTCATCCATCGTAAGCTCATTACTAATTGCAGTGAAACTGGAAGGCAAAATAAATACATACATACATATACGAGAAAAAAAAAAAAAAAAATTGTTATCTAAAACAAAGTCAAAAAGGCAATGAACAATAAACGTTAAGCCGGTTGAGTCACCTGAGGCGGCACAAAAAAAAAAAAAAAAAATCCGCGAGTGACAGCGGCTGGGAATGCGCAAAAGTCTAAAGTGCCTCCACTTGTTGTTTTTGTTGTAAAAGTTGGAGCCAGACAGTAAATACAACAAATACGAGTCAGAGTCAGACATTGTTGACATTTTTTTTCTTTTTCTTTTTTTATTGTATGAACATTTTAATTTTACTTGATTAACGTTTTTTTTTTTTTTTCCTCACTTGTGTCTGGCATTCGAAACCTGTACATCGTATAATTTGTTCATGTCTGTCTGCTATTGTTGTTGCTGTTGTGTTACTGTTGTTTTTCCCAGCATTTCTCTTTTTATTGTTGCTTTTGTTGTTGTTTCGTTTTAATCATAAATTACATTCAAAAGCATTTTGCACGATGAGACGGCATCAAAATACCCTTCAGCAATAAATTTTTAAACTCGATATATTACGATTAACCTACGCACATCATCGAGAATCTATCGATAGTGCGAAAAGTAAACGATGAGAGCATTTTAAAACCTTACGATGGTGGATAAGAACAGCCGTTGATGACACCGACTATCAATAATCACAATACGTCAGTGCTAAAGCTCTTGTTACCAACAAAACAAGTGAAACCGCAGCCAATGCTGCCTTGCTTTAGTAACGTTAAACATACATACCCTCATACTTCATGTCTACGGGGTATTTAAATTTCATTTTCATTCAGTGATCAACCAAAAACGAGAGAGAAAAAGAGAGAGAGAGAAGTATGTACGTTCATACATAGAAACATTTGTGTTAATGTGTAAAAAGAGAAACAGGCAGAGAGCTAGAAAGAGAGATCATGGCTGGCGATAGTTGCGAAGGCGGGTGGGTTAGAGGTGCAGGATGGTTCAATTACAATGCTGCGTCATATTTGCCTTGATGAAATTGCGCGCCCATTTTAATATGTAACTGTATATCAGGTGAGAGAGCAATTCATGAAATTTACTGCTCTCTTTTACGTATGTATGTATGTACATTTTTAGATATATATGTATGTACGGGTGTACGCAGTCTGGCTGTCTAGAATAGTTGTAAAAAATCTTGTTGCGCAAGCTTTCGCTGCTGTCTATGCATGTACAGTGGATATCCCGTAATATCGTAGACGTTAGCGCAATAAATAAATGCATCATTGAACTTTGTCCTCAAAATGTAACAATAAATTTCTAATTTTATCCTATAATTGTGCTGACACACAACAAAGTCTGATGAGACTACTAATTGGAGTCTTATTACTAGAGATATGTATGCAGACTTAAAAACATTCGTACATACATATGTACATGTATATGTATGTACATACATATATTTCTGTAATCATTATAAACGCTACTTAATAACGCATTTAATAATTTTTCTATTTTTTTATGCGATTCTCATTGTTGCGATATGTATGTATGTATGTATATATAAACATACATACATATCTGTACATACATACATATGCACGTATATGTAGCTGTAAATATATTTGTGCTGTTTTTACAGGGTCTGCGACCGCCGCCGCCGTTGCCGAGACAGGCGACGGCCTCTGTTTGTCTGCCATTCTATCAGACATTGTCTGGTGGAATTTTCATTGCGATATATCTGTAAAATACCCAGTAGATATTTTTGTATAAATGTACGTATGTATGTACATTCATACACATGTACATACATACATATGTATGTATATCTACGTCTATACATATATGTATGAATGTGCGTTACCTATAATTTTGGAACATTAGATCACACTTTATTGTGAATTGTGGGTGGTAATGATAGCGTGTTTCGAATGTAACTTACTTTTCCATATAATTGACCAGGGTATTCGGTTGTTCGGTTCGAAGCGAGAACTTTGCCTTTGTTGTTTTCCTTTCATATAGAGAGACCTTCTTTTGCTTATTTGTTTATCGGTTTCTCGCCCACATTCACATAATAGCAGCTAGCCAGCCAAGCAGGCAGGCAGGCAGTCAGTCAGTTAGCAGCGCTGAATTTTCTGCGCATGTGTGCTTGTATCACTTAAGTCGTCTGCTATCTAGTCTAGACGCATACGTATGTATGTATGTATGTATGTATGTGCCATGTCCGTTGCTTACCGAACGTCTCTTGACTTTACCCCACTCTTTGTACCCTTTAGCATTGCTACCGCCTGACAAAAAACACAGGCCCATGTCAATCTCTCCTTCTCACTCTTTCGTTTTAGCTGTCCCTCTCTCACTCTCTCTTTCTCTATCTATCTCGGTCTCTCGTTTGGGGTCTATCGTCTATAGGGCGCGCACCTTGTACGTACATAGATACATACATATACAAAACTACATACACGTCTAACACACGTCTGTCTTTTGTTTCATTTCGTTTCGTTTTCATTGTTATTTGGTGCTACTGTTGCCGCAGTCAGTCTTTTATTTATAATTGAAAACAAAAAACAAAATACAATTTCGTAACGAAATAAATATTATTTGTAAGTTTTTTTTTTTTAGGCCATTATTAAAAATTGATTTTAACGATTTGTCTTTTTTTTTTTTTTGTTTTTCGCCAGGTTCCACTTTGCTAATTGCCATTGGTTTATCGGTGTGTTTGGCCTGTGGCACTATATTCGTTACCATCATTGCGCTACGTCGTTCCTCAAGCACCACCAATACCAGCTCAATTGCTACCAGCAGTGCCAGTACGACTCAACAATCAGCACGCAGGATACGTCACAAGCGACGTTCATCGCAAAGACGGCTGCCAATTGGAATTGGTGGACTGGTAACGGGTAACAACGACGACAACGACGAAGACAATAACGACGGGGCTATATCTACAGCTGCTCTGGCCCTGCCATTAACAACAACATCAACAATATTGTCAGAGGATCAAACCGTAGCAGTAGTACCAGCAGTAGCAGCAACAACATCAGCAACAGGAACAACAACAACAACAACACTTTTGCCAACCGAGCCGGAACATTCTGTACCCGTAAGTACCCGCACACACACAAACGCATACATATGTATGTCTGTATATGCATAATACGGTACTCTCCACCCACTAAGCCCACAACTTTTGTCTAGAATTACACTTGAACAAAAGGAGCAAATTTATGAATAGCTACTAATCGCAAAATTAAAAAAAAAAAAAACCAAAGTAACTACAATATGTGCATAAAATCGTATAGGCCATAATTTTCTTTTCATTCATAAAATTAGCGAGAAATTTGGTGCAATATTTTTCGCAGTGTATTTACAATAACGAAGGCAAACCAGAAGAGAGACACGTGTCGAAAGTTTTTGTTTCTTTCTTTCATTTTTGTTCTTTTTCCTTTTTTGCTTTTTTTGCTTTTGCCATTCCTTTTAAACAGCATTTCTATCATTCATTCCCTTTTGGGCTCGACTCAGACAGACAGCCCCCGTTCGCCCCTCCACCGTATATCCTCTGCCATCCCTCCATTCGTCCGTCCACTTTACTTGCAAAAGTTGGAGTTTTTTCGCATAAAGGTCCTTGAAGCAACAGCTCGCAGTACAGACACAGTCATCCTTAAATTGCTTACGCCTCCATATTGGGTGTGTTATGTAACATGCTCCACCTCCCCATGCTCCTTCTGCTTCTGCGTCTATATGTACATACATATCTGACGACTGGCTGGCTCTTGCTGTGTTATGCAATGTCTGTGTTTTACTGAATGCACAGCACGTCTGAGTCGGCATCTCATTTTGGCATTCAATTTTTATCACTTGCCCAAAACATTTCTTCTTCTTCATCATCGTCGTCATTCTGTTTCTTCAACTGACTGCCGATTTTTTGATGATGTCTTTATTATAATGGGCCCAGACAAATTCAATTTCTCCATCATCTTTTGTCTCTATATTTGGCTTTAAATGATTTCCAAATCCAAACAAATCAGAAAACAAAAAAACAACAACAACCAGGTGGTAATAAGCGTTTTATTTATTTATCTTTGAATTTTTGCGTATTGAATTTGCAGTAGTCGCTGTTGCCGTTTATGGCCTTGAGATTGGATTTTACCTTCACTTCTCTAAACATAAATATGTATGTATGTATGTACATATACATAAATACGTTCTGTGTGTTTTGTTGCAATGGCTGGGCTCCTCCATAGTACACCCACATACGGAATTTTCGTGGATTCTTTGGCTTTGGCCCAAAAAGCTCATTAGAGGCAAAACCGCAACCGCTGCGACGCGGCCAAAGTTGTTAAGGCGGCTTTTAGATTGCGGCTTTAAGATTTTATATAGCTTCCAGGTATATGTACATACATACATACATAAATATACAAAGAGAGAGTGGGGGAGTGAGACAGAAGAAGAGAGAGAGCTGGAGACGTAGGCGGTGACTGGCGGTAAAATGTGAAGACTTTGACAAATTGTTGCTTGCTCTAGGCTGGCGACTGACTATGCGCTGACATCTCCAGCTCATTTTTCATCTCAACAAATCAGCATTATGAATGAACTCAGGCATATTGTATGTATGTATGTATGCATGTACATGTGTATATGTACATACATACATAAGTATGTATGAATTTACAGTGAGAACATGTTAACTCAGATTTGCAAAACAAACTACTTCAATACATACATACATATGTATGTATATACATATGTACATATGTACTGGGCTTTTGTCTCACAAAACTAGCAGTAAATATTAATTTCGTCACTAGCAATTTTTACTGTATTAAAAATGTTTTTTTTTTTTCGTTTGCTTCGCCTATTTGGAGTAAGGAGGAAGCTTGCTTTTTGCAAGCCCCTCTGCCACTTCTCGGAAGGCCTAGTCAGCGGCATCCATTTAGAACAAAGATGGAGACATTGTGTGGGTTGGCAGCCAACGCAATTCCGTAATAGGACGGGAGCGAGCGGGGTATATAGAAGGGAAAACACAATTGCCACTAATAACCCAAGGCGTTCTTTAATGGCAGCAGGCAGCAGCAAAAGTAGCAGCAGCAGCAGCGGCGGTGTGTGTTTAATCGAATTTTATTTGCCGCCGTTAGCCAATGAATAATTCAAATTGATTATTAAAATGAGAATGTGTGTGTGTAAGTGCGTGTGTGTGTGTAGGAGGCGTTAACATTAGCTTACTTAAGCGTGTGAGAGTAGCTTCAGCAATAACCGTTATCTACGCCAGACACACGCACCAGACATGCAGAGACCTGCATAAATTTATTTCAATTACACACAAAAAACCAAAAGTGTGAAAAGGTGCAAAGATGATGCGCCTATATGGCATTTAGTAGGGCCTACGGGGGGAGTGGGTGTGTATGGAGTGCTTGGAAACATAACACATAAACAGCTGCTGGTTAAAATAGTTGCCACAAAAAAAAAAAGAGTCAAGGATTCAAGGCAAGGCCGAAAGATAAACAGAATGTAGTAAATTATGTCACCCAAAAAAACAAAAAACAAAAAATAACAAAGCGAAAGAAAAAGAGGCAAAAACAACAAACAACGACAACAGATGGGAAAGCATTTCTCTTACGTCAGAGTCTCTGAAAACTCAAAATGAGGTTATTGCCAATCTACCCCCCATTCCATCGCTCTTCTCTCCACACCATTTCATCACTCATGTGCAATATGCGCTCCAGTAAACATTTTAACCTAATTTGATATGTTGTACTCGGATTACCAAAAACAACAGAAGAACGAAAAAAAAGAAACAAAAATTTTAAAAACAAGTAAACAAAACAGAAAGCTTCCCAATACTTCAAGGATACCAAACATACATACATATACATGTATGTACATATACATGTACATGTATGTACTACGTTGTGTATGTGTGTACTTTTCGGATATCCTAGTATGCCTTTCAACCAATGCTGGGTATAATTAAGCAAAAGAGAAATGGCCCTCAAAGCAGGCACTCAAATCAAAAGGCATGCCTTGGCATGTAATTTTCTTGCAATTGCAATTTACAAAATTGCATTTTGCATATTTTTATAATTTACAAAGTCGCCGTCGTTGTCTCGCAGCTGCCGCCGCTGCTACTGCTGCGGTAGCAGCAGTCGTCGAATGCCGACAAAAATACTTTTTGTTGTTGTTATACCCTTAAAAAAAGAGTATACTCATTTTGCTTAACAATGTGTTACCAAATAAATGTGCACACACATGTATGTACATATTTATTCTTGATCACTGTGTGCATTACATATGTATGTATGTATGTATGTACATATCCCAGACAGGATTACTGTGTACACATATCATTGAATTGAACTGTAGCTGGGGATCGCGGAAGAATAGGAAATTGCAAGGGTACACCAAATTCGACAATCCCCAAGATATCACGTACCGCTAGTTTTTTTTTTTTTGCTTTTTTGTTTTTTGTTTCAGTTTTTGTGTGTGGCCAGAGCAGAGATTTGTCATTTTTGTCATGCTTGCTTGAACACATCAATCGCCAGGTGAGGTGAGGTGCGTCGTCTAAGAGGAGGAAGATAAAAACGGAATGTGGAACATCATCATGTTTGCAATTTATATTGAGTAAAGCGAGAGGAATGTTACAAACTTGATGAAACAGACAAATAACAAATGTACATACATACATAAATACATACATATGTATGTATGTATGCTGTATGTATTTAGCTAAAGCTACCGAAAATGGCCGCCACAAAAAAGAACAAAGCAAAATCAAGACCACAATTGTAAAGTAACAACCGTTGAGAAAGCTCACTGATGAGTGTCTTTAGAGATGAGTTTAAAGACAAAACATTTAAAGTGTAAAGTGAAATTCATATCTATGTATGTATGTACATATGTTATTTGATTTGTTTGTACATAAACTTATTAGACAGGGATCATATTAGATATTTTTGGTTAAAAACAAAAGTTTGTTTACGACACTTGATTTCAAAGAGCAACGTCTATCCGATATTATTTGGTCTGCCGTGGTAGGACGATGCACACTAAGAAATTTTTTGTCCGTTTTTTTTTAAATATTTGTGTCCGATGAACAACCCTAAAAACAATTTTGTAAAAAAGATAATATTAACTGTAAAGAAGTAAAATCTACTTTCCAAATTAAATTGCAAAATACAAAAGAGAAAACTTTTCCTTAAATGCTTTTCCCTCGAACAATTGTAAAAGCTAGAAAACATCGATAGTGCAGGCTAAACATCGATCTTTTATAAAAATACAAAGCCATCGATACATCGATACTACTACGATACTACGATCGATGTTTTTCCAGCTTTACTGCCTGCCGCTTACGGTTTTGAGCTGATCAATTTCGGTGGCGTTTTCTAAACTTAATTTTTTTTTTTTGATATTTTTGTTTCTATTATTTTTCCTAAATATCCCTGGCGAGGAAGAGCAAAAATCTAGTAAGAGCAGCCAAAGTAAAATGTCTTACAGGTTAGAAAAGTTCAAAAAACTTTTAAACCATCAGCAAAATGGTAGAAAGCACGTGGCCACGAATGCTGCAACAAAAATTGCGTTGAACGTCGCCTCTCAAACGACACCAGCGCGTAAAGTTCCAAAGGAATTGGAGCTAGTTGATCGCATGACTTCTGCTGATTTTCGCAACGATCATGCCGCCCATTTGGATAATATGCGAAAGGCGCAGAGAGATGGTTACAATATGCACTTCTTCGAGCAGGCCATGGAAATAAATCAACATCTATTTAAGGATCGCGTTATATTGGTTATTCGTTGTGGTCCGGGCACATTAGCCCTTATGGCAGCCCGTATCGGTGCCAAACGGGTCTATGCAGTTGATCATTCGAATACGACACGCTATGCCGAGCTAGTGGTGAAGGAGAATCATTATGAAAATAAAATAAAAGTCCTCAATGGTCACATGTCACAGGTGCAATTGCCTGAAAAAGTTGATGGCATTGTGAGCAGTTGGATGGGACAATGTTTGCTTTATGAATCGAGTGTGCTTGAGGTGGTTGAAGCCCGAGACCGGTGGTTAAAACCCAACGGATTTATTCTACCCGATTTAGCATCGCTATATATGATGGGATCACAGGAGCAGATGCTTAAGGAGAGCCATTGCAATTGGTGGTTATCTGTCGGTGGCTTCAATATGAATGCAATGCGACAATATTCCTTGGCCGAACCACGATTTTTGCGAATTCAAGGCGACAAAATTCTTACAATGGCTCATCGTGTCATGAGCATGGATTTGCTAACGATTAACAAAGACGAAATAGCGGTTAATCGGAAATTCAAATTAAAGGTCAAGAAGGAAGGCTTTGTAGAGTGTTTCATTTTCTACTTTGATGTTGAATTCAGTCGTTCGCATTCGCCATTAAAACTAAGCTATAATCCATGTCTAAAAGTGCCGATCGAATCCATTTGGCAACAGACTGCACTCTTTCTCGAAGAACCATTTATAATTCGTCGTGACAAGAACTACGGGGGACGTCTTGTTTTTAGGCCATTGCAGAGACTGAAATTCAATCAAATGGAATTCCAAATAAGCTTCTTTGAGGTGGCAGATTATTATGAAGATTATCGAAATGCATATAATAACCGCTTAGTATGTAAACGTTGGCTAATGACTGACTGCTTCCAAACGTACGAACAAGTGGCCAGTTGTCAGGATTATACGGCGATGAAGTGGCAAAATTGATGTATATTTGTAATGTCTATGTGTTGATTGTCGTCTATGTGTTTTTTGGGGGATTGACTCGCTTCCTAGCAGGGTAATAATACTTAGCAAGTAATTGATCTAGAGTGATTCATTATCTAATTATTTTTGTTTATTATGTCTTGCAGATGCTATCGGTACAGACGGCCGGCTGCGCGGGAATGGAGCGGCTCGGCGTTCCGACCCGCACCTCATCCGATGAAAGGTAATCACATAAACATACTGACGTGGTTACAGATATACTAATCTTTAAATTGCATTTCACAGGGATCAATTTAGATGTAGAGTGCGTGTCGAGCTCTTGCAACAGCAACAGCAGCAGCAACAGCAACAGCATCATCACAGCAACAAGCAACAACATTCCTCCCACCAGCAACAACCACGCATGACAACTCCAGCATCATCAGCATCATCATCATCACCATCATCATTATCCACATCCACATCAGCAACATTATCTGCAGGTTTACAACAGCACAGCTTGAGCGGATCGGCAGGCAATCATAGCAACAGCAGCAGCAACAACAATAATAATAATAACAACAACAATAGTATTAGTAGTAATGTGGCCAGAGGTGGCATTGAGGCCACCACCCTCAAATATGGCAACACTGGCAGCGGGAGCTTTAAGGGCAATGATCTTAGCTGCAATTCCACCGCCTCATCCATGTCTTCATGCGGCTCCTCATTGCAAAGTCACAGCAATGATCATCATCAACATTACCAATATCAACTGCAACAACAGCAAACGCCTCGTTGTCCTCATCATGTACCACTGCCGGACAGCGAGTACGGACAGGATAGGCACCTGCAAATCAGAAGTAACTATCAGGTTAGTACATATACAAAAAAAAAAAAAAACAAAAACAAAGAAGAAAGAAAGATAAAGACATATTCTAATGGCATTTCAATAACCCATAGCAATCGGAAATCACGCGTTCATATACAAAGCCACCGCCTAATAAGACAGTACGAGATGTACCAGAACAACAAATCTTGTGTGCCGGCAGTAGCAGCAGTTCGAGCAGTTATCGTCTCACCACACTCCAGGCGGCATCGACTGGTGGCACCTACTCCTCATCATCGTCGTCGTCGTCGTTATCAGCATCATCGGCTGTCATTTCTGCCTGCTGCTGCCGCCGCTGCGTCCAGTTCAACAAAATCCAAACCGAATGCCATAACCAAGTTCTTCTCACGCATCAGTTCACCCAAATCGCCAACTTCAATGGTCGTGGCAGCCGCTTCAGCTTGTACGACAAGTAGTGCGACAGGAGCAGCACCATCAGCAACATCCGCCTATAGTCAGCAGCCATCGTTAGCCTCCTCCGCTTCAATGTCGTCATCGGCCTCATCGTTGGCCTCCTCATCGTGCTGTGTGTCCACCTCATCGTCAGCCTCATCTCTGGCGGCTGTACCATTGCCCACATTACCCATCTCTAATGCAGCAAGCCTTAAGAGTACAGCCTGCAGTTATGGAACTAACCCTGCATCCGGAATCCATACATCAAGTCCATCCAGCAGTCATCATCATATTTATGCCGGATTGGGACCTAGCACACAATTGTTAACAACCTTGACAACATCTGCGGGGGCAAGTGGTTGTGGTGCAACTACGCCAGAGAGAATACCAACACCACCATTATCCGTGTCTGTGCCTATTGGTGCTGGATTGCAACAGTTACTCAAGAGCAGCAGCACTACATCCGCGGCAATCTGTGAAACGTCTTCCTCTTCTTCCACAACAACAACAATAAGCCACTGTGGGGTAAACTCATAACTGAGCTCATGTTAAGTTTACTATTAATTAATCCCTTTTTGGGGTTTGCATTGGTTGTGTGTGCTAGGGGGCCTAATTTCAAAGCAAGTTTAACCGCCAAAAATTTAACAGAGAATGCAAAAACCTAACAAGTGTGACCGTGGCGGGATTCGAAATAAAGGCGCTTAACCGTTTCTCGTGCTTATAACGGTTAAACATTTAAATTGATGGGGCGCCGGCCTCGCACATCTACCACCTATGCATCCCCATTTATAATATATATTTTTTTAATATTAGCTTATCTTAAACATTTAAACAGATTTATTTTTGTGGTAGGTCTGTGGGCCAAAACGTTACCCCAACTGTTTTGGTACGAAAAGACTGTTTATTAGTCAGAATTTAATTTGTAAATGTTGATTAAACAATCTAATTTTTTTTTTTTTTGCTGCGAAAACTAGTTTTTTTTTTTCTTCTGTAATAAATGACAGACTATTATTATTATTATTATTATTTTGTATCATCATTTCCATTTGTCACTTGTAAAAAAGAAACAACAAATAAGAAGCAACAAAACATAAATTTAAACAATAACAAGAAAGAGACACACACACAGCATACGAGAATATGTAATTTTATGATTATTTGAATAACTCTAGTTTATACAAGAAAAAATACGAAACAAAAACAACTCTTAACTATACTCTATCCAAAAGAAGAAAGCAAAAAGATAACAAAAAAATGAAAAAAAAAACAAACACAACCCGCCCCTCCCTAATTCTAAATATATATATATATATGCATACTATATAAAAATACATACATATATATGTATAAAAATGTATGGCCCAAATTTTTAGTTCAATTGAAATTTGTATTTTGTATATTTGCTAACGGAATTCTAATGTTTAAACATGAGAACGAGAATGGAAGAATGAAAGAAAATGAAGAAAACGACAAAATATGAAATCTATGTAAACCAAATTGTAGAGAAATTTATTTGTGTTCTTCTCTTTTTTATTTTGCAAGTAGATGAGAAAGAAAATAAGTGAAATGAATATAACCAACTTCTAAACCCATAAATTCTAATGTATGTATGTAGATAGCTATCTACATGTGAACGCAAAACGTGAAAATAAAATAGTGGTTTGCCTGCCTAACGTCTAATGCCCGCCACTATTTTATGCTATCGATAAGCAGTCTGAGTAAAAAGTGCTAAGGTCTGAGCCGGAAGTGCTAAGGTCTGAGTCTGTAATAACGGAAAACCGAAATTTGAATACATATGTAAATCAATTTTTTTTTTTTTTTTTTTTTTAACTTAGCAAATGTTGGCCAAGTCATTAGAAAGTTAATCGCACATATATAACAATATATGTATATGCATATGTATATATAAATATATTTATCTTTTTTTTTTTGTCAATAATTTCTTAGAATTTCTAAGCTAATTAAGTACTTTAAACAAATTAATCAATCAAAAGAAGAACAAGAGAATAGAAAAAAAAAAACAGATGAAAACGGAAAATGGTTTCAACAACTTACGATCCATGAAATGAAAATTTAGCTGAAAATAAATGGTATAACTCTCTACTAAACAATCCTATCAAATCTCTAAACTCAATGTCTATGGTAAACAAAAGAAACAACTACAACATACATATTACAAAACTCAAAACTCAAAACAAAAAAAAACGAATTAAAGTATATAAATAAAAACGAAAAAGAAAAGTAACATACATAGCACCAAGCAAAATTTGGCAAACCAAAAAAGAAAGATGAAAATTGTGGTAATAAATTATTAAATTAATTCATTAAATGCGCAAGTCCAGCAAAAAAAACAAATAAAAAATAAAAAAAAAAAAAAAAACAAAATGTAGGCAACAACTGAACTGCTCTATAATTTTACGTACAGGCCTAATTTAAAACTACCTCCAAAACTGTTTTTTAAATTCTAAAAGATAAAATGAAATAAAATAAAATAATAATTAAATGAAATGAAAACGATGATCAACGTCTACGAATTATGTTTAGCAACTAAACTAAAAACAACACAAATAACAAAACATATATAAAAATAACACACACACACACACACACACATATATATATATATATATATTTATATATATATTATTATTATTATTATTATTATGAATTTAAAACGAAAGAAAGGAAACAAATTAATTTCAATTAAATTTTTAAATTCAACCAATACACAAAATGTCTACAATCATTACATTTTATATTTATATAATTATTAAATTAAGAGATACAAATGGGAAAATTAAGCAAAAAATTAAGTAAACAAAATTGAAACGCACACGAGCTGCGTTTTCAAAATGCGAAGCCGTCGACTGATATTTATAATGTAAATACACACACACACACACACACACACACACACACATAATAAAATCATTGTGTTTAAAATTTAATAATAATAATATGAATAATTATAATATTAAATTAAAATATAACACTTTGAGTAATGTATCTCCCCTTTCCAGTTAATGAAAAACAAAAACAAAAAAAAAAAAAACAGTCAAAAATGAAGCAAAAGTTGCACTAAAAATTAGCGAAATTTTTAAGCAAAACGTCTAAAATACAATATATATATACATACATAATATATATATAGATGTATATATATCTAAATACAAATAAATACCAATTATTGTTGTTGTCTCATATAAGAAGAAAAAAAAAAACACAAAAAACAAAACAAAAACAAAAACGAAAGCAAATTAAAAATATATTTCCAAAATATATATAGAAATATAACTTTGAAAGCCAATAAACTTAAATTATTTATTTCTTGCAATTGAAATGATACAACTTAATTTCACGTAAGTATACTCTATGTCCATGTAAGGGTATTACCAAACTAATCATCAGCTACGCGAGCGGGGATATACCGATATCTTATGACTGATACATGATTCATAAAAACAGATAACAACACCTTGGAAATTTCCTAGATCATACCTTAAACAAGAACCCATTAACTATAGACCTTGGCTAAGCAGCGAAAGTCATTAATAGGTTAAGATGGCAACTAAAAAATAAAAACCAGACGACCGGGTCTAACTTCGACCACGCCAAAGCCTGGATACCCTTGCAACTTTTTTGGTTCCTTACCATCAAAGTGGAAATCGTTTTATCTAAAAAGGCTAAAGTTTGCGAAAGATCGGCCTACAATCTATTTACCACCGATCGTTCCTATGGGAGCTATACGATATAGTCACCCGATCTTGATCAACACAGTCGTCTATATGTGCAATAAACTCACCAATATTAATAGCACAGAAATTAACAAAGTCATTGTGAAAAGTCACTTTTGGTGACTTTGCCGTTTGAATGGGAGCTATATGATATAGTGGTCCGATCCGGCTGAATCCGAGATATACACGAGATATACATGCTCTGTAGATCGTCGATCCAGACGGACATGGCTTTTTGAACACGTCTCTTCGTGCTGATCAAGAATATATATACTCGGAGATGCTTTCTTCTAGGCGTTGCAAACTTCTGACCAAAATGAATATACTCTTTTAGCAAGGGTATAACAGCAACAACACCGAAAACAAAGTGTTCAATCAATTTTTTTTGGTCTTACATGAATTGCAAGAAATTAAAACAAATCCTATGCATATAGAAATGTTTGTGTACATGTTCTTTCTATTTGGACATTTGGACAACGTGAAATTCTCACGTATTTCTTATCGTTAATTGAGCGAGGGAACAGCCAGACAGAGTGAGTGTAAAACGTTTTATTTAGTCCACAAGGTGCTGCTAATATAATCATGGTACACTATACTATTCGATTATAATCGTAATGATAAACGTTTTCATGTCGTTTTGCGGTTTTGTGAGTTTATTATATGAGTTCCCGGCTACGGCAAAGGCACGCGTCCAGTCTACAGCTGAAAGGCCAAGTGAATAGTAGTGAGTTCATTCGGAACACGGAAAAGGCTATAAATCAAAGGCTGTGTTTTTGGGTGGCGGGATATACTTCAATTTTGATTGATACCATGTCACAATTATACGACTTGACTGAGATTTCGCAACAGAATGGCAAAGGAGGGAAACCCTGTTGGCTAATTATCAAAGGCAATGTCTACGATGTGACCAAATTTCTTGACGATCATCCCGGCGGGGGTGAATTGCTATTGGAATACGGTGGCAAGGATGCAACCAAGGCGTTCAACAAGGCCGGCCATTCATCCGATGCCGAAAAGGATCTCAAACAATATAAAATTGGTGAAGTTAACCCGACAGGATCAGCGGCACCAATCCAAACGCAGCCCAAGTCGAATGCAAATCCCAGCAGTCCAACGTCCACGGATCTGCCAGCTGCATCACCCATGGAGGCTAAGACAAGTTCCGGCTTTTGTTGCTGTTAAAAAACAAAAAAACTAATACATACTTCTTTTAGATTTAATTATTTTCGTGACATCATTTTGTTTTTTGTTTTGTTGTGTCATCAATTGATGTATTTAATATTTAATTCAGGTCGTTTAGTTTAATTAGCATTAACTTTGCATCGATTTAACTAACAAAATTTCCATTCATTGTACAGTTAAGAGAAATCTTTGTATATATATTTATAGGTAAATTAATGTATGTGTTCCATTTACTAGTCCTAAGAAGATCCAACTATGTTACAAACTAGAAGGAAGAAATAAACTGTCAACCATAGAAATAAAAAAAAAAAAAAAAAAAAAAGAAATGCAATTCAATATTTAATATTCTCTCAATTTTCTGAATTTTCTCCCTCTCATTGTAAACTGTATATCATGCCATCTCGCTCGTTTTCACTACTCCCACACCCACCCATATCGAGACAGACGGACGCACGCACGGATATTGAACAAGACGGAATAGACACGAAAACATCTAGATTCTAGAGGCAGATCTAGATTATATATATAGGTATATATATAGTTCAACCCATCAACCCATTGTACCCTATGGATATGCAGGGTATGAGGAAAAACCATGCTAAGAATTGCTTGTTGACTGTGTTTCAATGGACGTTGTCGGCTTTTGAGTGGAAGAGCTGGTTGATGGTGTTGATTGTAGCACTTGACAAACTGCCTCACAGGATTCCATGGAGAAGCTAGTCACATTAACCAAATGATTGCGTAGATAATGATAGAAGCGACTGGAACGACGTTCCTGCGTAGAACGTTCCCTTTCGCTGCGGCATATGGAACGCAAAGCAGGCTCGTAATCCAAGGATCGTGTAGTGGCAGTGCGGAGTTGATAGTTTCCCAATTGGTCGCAGAGTGTAGTTCTATAAATGAATTATTAATAGTTGGTTGGTAGATCAAAAGGCTTAAGTGGGATTTACCTCTGGGTTGGTTTATCGAATAAACTATATGGACAATCATCCCTAATGGCCAGACCCGTAAGCAGAGCCTGCTCTACCAGTAAATGTGAGATATCCTCGCTTAGATGAGATTGCAATCGATCAGTATGATCCGCATGAGCGTTCATTTGTGTGGCTATTGAAATGTTCTCATAGAATGAGGCCAATGTGTCCAATGGTGTGATTAGTTGCTTCTTCTGATTGGCACTATTGATTAGCCATGCCTTTTTGGGTGATCTTGATTTGCGCTTAATACGATTTGTCTCTCCCGCTGCCGCCGATGCTCCTCCTCCTGCTGAAGACGATGGTTCGAGGGCTGAGCTGCTCTTTAGCAAATCACCAAGATTTAAACGCAACAAATGAACATCTAAGGGAAAGGGTATACGATTCGGAATATTCTGTGTACAAGTATAAAACTCAAAGAGCCTTTGATGTATATAGGATCCATCAATGGTGCTCAATTTGGGAGATTTGATTGGTGACTTTGTTTTGGCATTGTGTGATTTGATTAGAGCCTTTGAATCAATTCGATCGCCACCACTTTGAATATAGAATTGTAATTCCATTAGAGTTTTGCGTAAATTTTGCGCATTATACAAATAGAGAGAGACCAATTCATCCAATTCAATGGGACAATTCTCCATTAGAGAGAGTACGGCAAGGAAACGTGAGATATTCAAAGCATTTGGTGCATGAAAATGTATGCAATTCTGTTGCATCAGTCGCTGAAGATGTGCACAATTCGGATTGGTGGCCACAACAATGACCGGACGTTTGGAGCTATTCGCCAGTGTATAGATGGCATCGGTGAATCCAGCATCATGTTGTTCAAATACAATATCAGCATCTTCTATCAAAATCAAAGATTTTCGCACATCGGCAGCAGTAGCAGACGAGGCGTAGGCGGAGGCCGCGTTGGAGCCACATGATTGATCATTTGAGATTGATGATTTTTGCATTTTTTGCAATAGATTTCCACTATTGCCCTTGCCACGTGCCGATTTGTTATCTTTACGTATCTGATGCGATTGTGTGGCCTCTTGCAGTTCCTGCATCAGTTTCTTACCCGTACGCCGCATTCCGGCATTTATCTCAAGGACATTGAAATTTAAATCGTTGGCCAAGGCGAACACGGCATTTGTCTTGCCACTGGATGAGGGCCCAACCAGAACCATGGTGTTGCTACTACTATTACTGGTCATGGAGCAGCTACTGGAATCCATTGTATCGTAATTGAAATCATCTTGAGAGTTCTTACGTCCGCCGGCCGTACACCAGCTGGATAGAAATTCTTTTAGCTCTTGCACGGGTGTCAGATTGACCAGAACTTGCTCGAAGAGCAATGGTTTATACTTCTCGGTGAATAGAAGTTCACCATTTGGTGCACCCATTGGTGGTTTTGCTTCATCCATATTGTCTAGTTGTTGTTGTTGTTGCTGCAATTGCTTTTGCTGTTGTTGTTGTTCCAGAGATCTTCGTGAACGTCGTGTTACGACAAAGGATTCACCAACTTGCTGAGTATCTTGTGCCGAATCCATAGCACTAAAATGGCGATATTTCTCACGCATTTGATTATAACACTTGAAGGTGGGAAAACGATCAAATTCATTTTTCCATAGCTTAACAAAGGATCGTTTATTGTCCAACGACGGGAGAGTGGCATAGGATGGACGCTGCTTTTGGTTTGTTGCGGGCTTTGGAGGCGGCGGATCACATAATCTGGCATGCGATTGAATTGAATTACCATCATATTGATCATCATGATCCTCTTTTGCTTGTCTCCATGTCCATGGTTTGGGTAGATTTACGACTAAAGTTTTATAATCTAAACACCCGACATGAGCTATCCTCGGGAATAGCTCATAATTCTCATCATATTGCTGTTCCAATTGCTTGAGACGACTCTGCTCTTGCCGTATCCGTTCGGGCACACCAGAATGTAAGAAATCCTGACGTGCCTTTAATACTGATGGATCTGGACTCGGTTTGGGCAATTGTTTGACAAACAATGGTGCCAATTTTTTTGGTGTACTGGGCGGATTACTGGTGTCCAAATCAATAATCTCAATGGAGTTGTCCTCTTTGGCAACTGGATTGGATTTAATTGGACTTGTTTCCAGATCATAATCATAGCGTGCCTTATTAGCACACGAGCGTCTTGGTCGACCTGATGGTGTCGAGAGGTTTGGCATTGCAATTGTTGGCTCCGGAAATGGTACTACTGATGACTCTGCTTCGTGTTTCAATTTGTTGTTGTTGTTTGTTCTACGCGGACGACGTTTTGGTGTCTCTTGGGGTGGAGTTTCCAATGATGCTGCCGCCTGGTTAAGCGATACATTTTTTGGTGTCTCAACTTTGGCAAAATAACCCAAGAGGCTATCACGTTTCTTCGTTGGCGATGATAACTTTGCTAAGAATTCCGCCGTCTGAGGATCAGTAGAAGGAATTGGTGACTGCTCCGGCTCCTGCTCCTTTTGCATCTCTGTATCCACAGAGCTGAGACGACGACGTCGGGGACGACCACGACCACGTTTTGCAATAGGCAGCGTGGGCGCTGATGCTGTTGCATGTACCATTGCTGTAGGCGATTCCTGAGTAAGCATTTTTTTGAATCTGCCAAATAGAAAATTGCAATTATAACTTAAGGGATACAAAACGCATTCAATTATTTACCTTTTTGCTCTCTTTTCCAATTGTTGACCAATGAATTCTCCACGCTGTTCATCGGCCAAACGACGTTTGGCTCCACCCTTGCGATCGTTCCATTCCTGAAGCAATTGCTTACGTTTACCTAAAGTGGGTGAGGCAGCAACGTCACTACATTCACTATCATTTAATGGTAACTCCTTGGCAGCTCCCTCATTGACTCCAAGTGAACGATTGCGTGCCTTCATCATGAGCTCGAAGACATTAGTGGGTTTCGAGGGGATGGGAGGATTAGCAGTGGGAGTAGATCCGGCAGATGCAGATTCATTTGGTTTCTTTAATTGACTTTTGCTGTGGCTGCTGCTCAAGCCATTCTCCTGGGTGGCCTTCTCCCTTAGAGGTTGAGGCTTTTCTGATTTGGTTTTCTTATCCATCGATGGTGATGCGGATGCCGCTGCTGCTGCCGCTGCTTCTGCTGCCGCTCGACGTTTCTCCTCACGTTTACGTTTATGCTTCTCACGATGCTTCTGCTTAACGGTATTCAAGACTTCTTCCATATTTTGTAGAATCAACTTGGATTTGGCACTGGCTGGGGCTCTCAGCACAAATGGTGATGTTGGCTCCAATTCCAGTTGGACATTTTTTGTTGGTGTTCTTGGAGATGCCGACGATGATGATGGTGAAGACAACTCACTTGCAAAACAATTGACATCAGCATCAGTCATTTTCTTTACAGGAATTTGCGCTGCTCTGGGCTATTTATTTGTGTTTAAGTGTATGTAATGATGTATGTGTGTGCGTGTATGTGTGGGTATGTGTGTAAGCAGCGTAAAATACAAAAAAGCCAAACTCATAAATTTGCAACAAACATTTTGTGTATAGGCGGCGGCGTTAGTAGGTTTGGGCGGGAAGTTGGGATGGAATATGGTAAATAAAAAGCAATACAACAAGTTACTGGATTTTGGGTTTGTTCTTTTGTTATTATTTCATTTTGTTGTTGGTGTTGTGAACCTTAATATACTTTCATTCACACACACACACACACTGGCAGCAGCATAAGTTCTCACACACACACACACGCACACTCTCTATTTGTTACGGTATATTTAAGCCTTTAATTTAATTGATTTTAGTTAGTCACCATTTAGAATATCTCATTTCAGCTACTCAATGAATTTTAAACATTTTCAATCGCTTTTTTTTGGTTTCTTTTATTTTGTTTCATCAAACGAAAGAAAGGGGAAAAATGTGCTGTGGGAAAAAAAGGCGCGAATGGTAAGTGACAACAGTGTGGCCGTACAACCAAGATATACCAATGAAATAGTGGTCAACACTGAAACTGTTTTCCCCAGAAAGTCTAGTATTTTTCGTAAAATACTAAATTATAATAGTCAAAATAAATTACAAACAAAATATAACCAAAGTCGTTTAACAAACAAGAAGGGATTGAAATATTTCAATCCCTTTTTTTATATGGCATGCAAATACGACTCAAGTAATTAGCAGCTTAACTATTAGATAGGCACAGTTTAGATTATATATTTATTGTTTTTTTTTTTTTTTTATCGACATACACCACACTAATTGTCAGCTGTCAAATGTAAAGAGAGGAATTGTTGCCAGAATTTCACAATTTTTTTTGTACATCGAAGCGGATCAGAAAATAGAAATATAGAAAAAAAGTTTTTTATTTTTAATTTTTTGTTTGTTTTTGGAGAATGTCGGAAAGTTCAAGCGCGGACGTGGAGGGAGAGAGCGGCAGAGAAAGCATCAGCTCAGAAGGAAACGCAACAAGCACATTAAATCAAAATTCGCTGCAAGATGAACGTGTCCGGGGACCTGAACCAGGCCCCGGGACTTTTACCGATGGCAATCATAGTGCCACAATTGAGATGCTACGCCGGCGGTCTCAAATTTTAGCCTTGCGCATACAACAGACGCAAGGTCATATAAGAAAGCCCATAAACCAAGCCGAAGGGATTGCAGCGGCAGCCCAATTTATGAGACAGTATATACCCTTACTGCAACCACCACCGAATCCTGTTACACTTTCTGTGGCTAGTGTTGCTCCAGCACAACAACCGCAAACACCTGTTGCTACGCCTGCTACATCTGCTCCAGTGCCTCCTGGTGGCGGTGGGTGTGTGATGGGAGATCGCATAGTTTGTTTGCAGCCTTCACATCCAATGCCCAGACCCATACCTTTGCCATATAATTATCCTGTACATACCTATGCCATGCCTGTGATTCAATCACTGCCATCGGTTGCCCCGCCGCCGTTTCCTCCAGTAGCAGCAGCCAATGAAATGTTCGAGCCACAACAACAACAGCAACAACAACAACAACAAGCAGCACAGCATTCTTCTCAGGCTCTACAGGTGGCTCCAATTCCAACGCCGAAGAAGAAAAAATCGAAACGCGCTCTTAATCACGAGGTAGAAGCTCTTAAAGAACTTGTCCAGAACATAACCGCTGTCAGTCCTGAGTTGCATGCCTATGCCCAATATCTTATATGCCAAAGCAAGATTCTTAGCCAATTGGATTGGACGACGGCTGGTGAACGTGCACGCTTAGATAGCCTTCACCGTATGGATGCTGGCAGCGATATGCGACGCTTATCTGAGATTTCAAGCAACAGTAGCAACAGTATCCAGCAGCACCAACAACATCAACAGTTGCAAGCTTATCATCATCAGCAACAGCAGCAGCATCATCAGCAGCAGCAGCATCATCAGCAGCAGCAGCATCATCAGCAACAACAACATCAACAACTGATCCAGCTGGAAAGCGTTCGCAAGCGGAACCGTAAGAGAAGAGGAAAACCCCGTAAGAATGCTCCACGCTCACTCAAGACCGAACTGGATGCCATGCGCTCATATATCAACAAAATTGTCCAATATTATTTGGGCACAGACCATGTGCTGGCCACCGAATTGAAATTCACTGGAGATTTCACTGATCTAGAGTCGCATGCCCAACGTTTGGTCGCAGCCGGCTATGGCCGCATTGTGGAGGAGGAGATACGCATTAATCGTAAAAATAATCGTCAGGCCTTTATCACATTATCTGCGGATCGAGAGACTCTTGAGCGAGACGCCATTGTCCTGATACCAGTGGCCAGACGTTATGCCTTCGAAGGGGATACGGTCAGGGCATTTGTTCTTAATAATTGTGCCACAGTTAGCAAACCAGGTGAAACATCTGTGGGCAGCAGTGGTGCATCTGGCGGCAATCCTTCTCTATCACTTGGTAAGTGAAAGATTTAATCAGATTTCCTCTTGTATTTCGAATCATTCTATTCTATTTCATTTCTACTTTAACCCCTTCTGTAGCTGATGATGAAGAGCTATCCGATGAAACGGAATCACAGGAATCGGATGTCGATGTAGATGGTGATAATGTGGTGATCATATCATCAGATAACTGCCCCAAGTCTTTTGTTATAGCGATTACTAAGCAAACGGAATTGCGTCAAATAGTTGGAACCATTTCATTTACAAATCCCATACAACTTTGTGACGATGACAAATTATTTTATAAATTTCGTCCCTATGATATGCGGGTACCCATGGTGTATATAGCCCAGGAGGCGTGCTCCGCTCACATAGCAAATTGTGCTACGAGTAGCAAACAACCCGAAGATATATGTGGCCTACTCTTTTTGGCCCATATCTTGGAAACCGATCACAATGGTCATTGCATTGCGGATCTTATACAGCCAGTGGGACGTGTTGGTAATCTTGAGGATGAGCTTAAAGCAATACTCTTTCACAATGGCTTGCGTGACATTAAGCCGTATGAGCAACATTTTGAAGATCTCTTCAACGAGGAGGCACCGCCAATCACTCCAAACGATTTACAGAATCGCTGCGACTTGCGAAAGAAATGCATTTTCACTATTGATCCATTGACGGCACGTGACTTAGATGATGCAATGTCAATTGAGAAGCTCGATGATAATGTATTCGAGGTTGGTGTTCACATTTCAGATGTATCACACTATCTACTTGAGGACGGGGAGCTGGATAATATTGTTAAGGAGCGTTCGACATCAATTTATTTAGTTAATCAAGTCATACATATGCTGCCACGGGCCCTATGCGCACGATGCTCATTGCTACCGGGTATTGATAAGTTTGCCTTTTCCGTGTTTTGGAAAATGAATGGAAAGGGGCAGCTTCTGTGCCCAAATCCAGTTTTCACACGCTCAGTTATCAATTCGTGTACACAGTTTGCCTATGAGCATGCCCAGAAGATCATTGACAATCCGCATGAAAAGTTCACTGACGATGATTTTCCCAGCATTTTCAATGGCTTCCATGCGAAGGATATAATGGAGCGTGTTCTATGGCTGCATAATATTGCCCAAAATTTGCGTAAATCACGCTTCGAGCAGGGTGCTCTTACAATAAATAATGCCAAATTGCGTTTCACACTCGATCCGCTGAGTAGTGAGCCCATATCATTTGAGGTGGAGAAGCAAGCTGAAGCTAATCGCATGATTGAGGAATTTATGTTATTGGCCAATCAATCGGTTGCTCGTCATATACATACAAAGTATCCTGAAATTTGTGTACTACGTAATCATCCGCCACCTTTGGTTAAATCATTGAAATCGCTACGTGAGAAATTTGTCGCCTTGGGCTTTGATTTGGATTATAGCTCATCGAAGACGCTGCAAGAGAGTATGGTACGATTATGCCAGGAGGCACCGGATCCCATTGCCATGAATGCTTGCCTCAGTCAATTGCTAATGAAGCCCATGGCCAGGGCAAGGTATGTTAACTTTTATCAAAGGCTTTAGATTTTAATGTAATTAATCGTTTCTTTTTGCTTTCAGTTACTTTTGCAGTGAAGGTAAGACCGAAGCATCGGATCTTTGGCATTATGCTCTGTCCATACCGATTTACACTCATTTCACTAGTCCCATACGTCGCTATCCAGATGTAATGGTCCATCGGTAGGTTCACATATATACATTTCAATCCCACTTTACCATTTAATGTGACTTTCCTTCTCATTCGTTTAGTTTATTGGCTGCATCACTGAATTATTGCCCAACGCCTGGCCGTACGCCAGATGAATTGCACTCCTTGACCAAACTTGCCAATGAACGCAAATATAATGCCAAACTGGCTGGCGATGATTCGGGAAATTTGTACTTCAGGCGGTTTGTACGCAATAGACAAGGCATCTATATGTATGCCGTTGTCATTGAGATATATCAGCATATGATGAATGTTGTGACTCTCGAATCGGGCCATGTCATAAGCATTAATTATAAAATGCAAAAGCTTTTTGTGGAGGCGCAACATGCCCCGAATTTCATATTGGTAGCGGATCGCAATCACAAACAATCGGCACAAAAATTACAATTGCTTTCGGTGGTGCCAGTACGTCTAATTGTTTGGGATAACAAGCTAACTGGATTTTTGCTAACCGCCGATCAGCAGCGACAGCGTAACTTTAAGAATGGCGCTGGCGGTGCTAATGGTGGTGCTAATACTGCGACTGTTGCTCCTACTGGTGACTTGAATGACTTAAATGGTTTAAATGGCGGCACATCACGTAGAAATAGGCAAAAGCCGCAGCGTTCTAATAATGCCAATGCCAATGTCAGTAATGCGTATACAACAATTCGATATAGACAACAACAACAACAACAGCAGCAACAACAACAACAGCAGCAACAGCAACAACAGCAACAACAACAACAGACAAAATCACAACAACAACATCGCAAAATATCCTTTAACTAAGCATATTGAACATCATATAAATATAAAAATATTTATATGTATATATAGATATGCATATATCTGTATATGTATATTTATATATATATATATATATACATTTATATTTATTGACTTTTTCACTCTCTGTGATGCATAATGAAACCGAAACCTAATGAACTCATTAGTATACATACATACATATATATTTATATATATCACAATTTAAATCAAGACAAATCATCTTAATGTTCATAGATGTAAATTATGAAACAATTATACATACATACATACAAATACATAGTAGATATGTAAAAATGAAAACATAACAAAACACTAAATTGTAAAATATAAATGTAGCTCCTCCCCCCACTCCCCTTCGGACAGGAGTACAATAAAATTGAAGCACAGAAACAAAAACACACACATACATATGTATATACACAAAATATTTATAATTCCAATAGTATTCAAAATTTTTACATGTTAAATTTTAGCAGAAAAAATTGAATTTAAGCATATTTTCATGTTTATGTATGTAATTTAATATAATGTTTGTCCTTTCATTTGTTCCTTTCTATGGTCCATTTGTAAGCCATTTGTCGTTGCTTTGATTCCAAATCAATGTAGTACCATCATCCTGTGCTTGTGGCAATGGCTGACCTGGATTGATGCGTGTCCAGGTCTTTGAATTGGGATTGTAAATAAAACTCTTTGAATCCAACGGAGTTGGTGGTGCCGTTTGGGTAATTATAGGCGGACGTGTTACTGGTACAATATTTGGCTTAATTTTTCCATCATCCAAATTACTGTGAATGTATTCCACTTGTGACTTGGGATTTGTATAATCCAAAGGTTTGGCCATGGCCAGTAGAGCCCATAGAGCTAGAAAAATGAAAGATGTTTTGTGGTTTTTGTTGATGAATAAAAAAAAACCCACAACAACTCACAAAAAATTAAAATCAAGGCGGTAAATCGCGTCATATTCGAACCAAATCTAACCAATCGGCCAAACAGCAAGATTACTACTGAATTGAGGCCTTTCACATATTTTACATATGTACATATATACACATTTGTGTCTAATGGGGAGAGATAAGTAATATATATAGAGTCAAGATTTTGTTTTTTGTGTGTGTGTGTCTTAATTTTTCTTGTTTATTCAGATTTATATTCTCATTGATGACGTCAACAATGTGAGAGCAGCGATTAAAATCCCCAAGATCAGCTTTAGCTTAGTTCATTTTGAAGCTCTCAATGCGAGGCCATCCATCCATCCATCGATCCATTAATTAACCAAGCGAGGGACAAGCACCAGAATTCAGACGTTGGATATCTGAAATTAAGATGATGACGAATGATTAGGAGATGGGAAAAAACCATCAACGGAATTCCCAACTTACTATTGCCGCATTGTACGGCACAATTGAATTTGGCTCCATTGTAATAGCTAACATTATCAGTGCCACATATGGGATTGTATTCACTAGTTGCTGGACAGGATTGCAGACAGGCGAAATAACGGGGCGATAAGGCACTAGCCGTGGCTGTGGATGGAGGTGTTGCTGTTGTGGGGGCCACAGAACTCGAGTCGAAACCAAATGGAAATTGATTATCCCAAATTAATTGTGGATAACTGTGGGCCAAGCCAATCAAAAGGAATCCTATAAACAAAATCAGGACTTGAGTGTGTGTTTGTCTGTGTGGAAAGGATTTCAAGACTTACCAATCAAAGCGCCCGTGAATCTCATTATGGACAAATCTTATCTGACTGATGGGTAACCTAATTTACGTCTGAAATTAATAAATTGATGCGGACGCTTTTTATAAGCAGCGCGATTTCAAAACTGACTTTCGATGGATCGCTCTCTCTCTCTCTTTCTCGGTGTTTTTCTCTCCCCATCTGGGTATCGCTCTCTCGCTCCACATGAAGCAAGTGTGCTGGAGGGGGAAAAACCCCAGAGGATGCATGGAATTCTCCGACTTGACGTTGTTAATAACAATAAATATGTACAGAACAAAAAGTATATGGTCGATTTTATGTAAAAAGGATGAACAAAGAAATACAACTCATACCAATCGGGAGAGGTATCTTCCCCCACCTCTTTATCTATATATTTTTATGCATTCTGCATTTAGATGCACTTGCCCGATTGATTAGCATATGTATTGACCGAAAGCATACTAGAATTGAATTATTATTAAGTTAAGTGCGAGTACGACTAAATGTAATTATCAGAGCCTGTTCCCATTTTTAATTTCGAACAAATTCTGTCCCTTGCTTTTGTTTCCATATAAACTTTTAAGTTTATTCGGTGTCAAATCGTTTGTAGCTCAGCGAAGAAGACGTTTACGATCTCATAAATTATATAAATTCTTTATCATGGTATTTAAGTTTTGTATTGCCCAATTGGGATGGAATTTTACAATTTGTCGGATCAGACCACCAAAGCTACTATAAAAAATATCGATCGAAATATAGAACAATTCTCAAGTAGGCTTTTCGGAATATTCTCATCATAAAGAAGAATTGTATTAAATGCAAATTTCATTTAGAATCTTATATTTCATATTTATAATATTTGCAAAATTTCGTATAAAGGTTTTTCTATTCCATTTTTTCTTTTATGGAGTAAACTCTAAAATGTATATATGCATATGAATATAAATTTCAAATATTTATAACAAACTTTATAGAATTGGGCATCATTTTCAATCATTCTCCAATTTTGAAATGGACACTTAAGCTTTCTTTGAATCGGGAAAATAAATCAAACATTTTCTTTATTTCAATTCAAATCTTTTGCGAGTTATATACATATGTACATAGCTAGATTAGGCTAGTCTAAGTTATCAAGAAAAACAAAACCAGAGGGCCGGGACTAACTTCGACCGCATCGAAGTTTGTATACCCTTTCAAGTTTATTGAGTTAATCTTTCTTACCTATAGCGGTCAAAGTGGGAGACGGCTCACAATCTTAGCAAAGGAAGTAACGAAATTATTGATCAAAGTCACTACCACCGATTGTTCCTATGGGAGCGATATGATATAGTCACCCGATCTTTATCAAATTCGGCACATTCGTTTATAGGTCCAATAAACTCACCAATATTTGATGACAATAGCTCAGAAAACAACAAAGTTTTTGAGAAAAGTCACTGTTCGTGACTTTGCCGTTTGTATGGGAGCTGTATGATATAGTGGTCAATTCCGGCTGAATCCGAGATATACAACCCCTGCAGTATATTCAAGCCTACATGCGAAATATCAGCTCTGTAGCTCGTACGATCTAGGAGGAGTTTGCGTTGATCTAGACGGACGGACGGACACGGCTATTTGAACTCGCGCTTCCTTCTATGCCGTTACACACTTCTGAGCAAAACTAATATACCCTTTTTGCAAGGGTATAATGAAAATACGTTCTGCTAGGCCTAAGTTAATAGTCTATATAAAAAATGTGATAAAAGTTGCAGTCATTTTGGTTTTTTTTATAAAGCTACATAGTTTGTTTACAATTAAGGGAATTCGCCCCCTAAAGTATGCAGTAGGCAAAAAAAATAGTCACCTGTGTAACAGCTTCCTGAACCTTTGTTTTTAAGTGGAGACTTAAGAATAATATGATTACTTAAATTATTGAGAAGACTCAGAGTAATTCAAGTCTTTAAATGAATTACCCAATTACATTCATACTATTATAAATGAATGCTTCAAATATAGTTAATACCTACAATTGGATTCAGTCGTACATTCATTTAGATCGATACTTTATTTCTTTAGTCCCATAGTCGAATAAAATGATATAAAACATATTGATCTATTGACTAGAGGAAGGAAGAAGGAATAGAGAATTGTATGAAATGAATGAATTTCACTTATTCTGCTTTACTTATAAAGTTTCTAAATATTGATTAAATTTTATAATCATTCAAAAAGTAAGTAGCTATACCCTAACTATGTGAGGTACATAGTTTGAATTTATAACAATTAATTTAACCATTCGTTGATATATTCTTCATCTATTCATCTGCAGGATTAAGATAGAAGAGAATTGATCAAAAATTGTTTGAACATTACTCGAAAATTTAAAAGTATGGAATCATTTTTCAATACGGCAATCACCTGATGGTAGGTCAGCTAAATGTAAACGAGTATGAAATAATTGAAAACTATAATGCACGGAGGGGAAACAAGCGGAAATTACGTGATGGAATCGATTAGCAAAACGAATGCAACGTTCAGATTTAAATGACAATTAGACACCTTGCTCTATAAATGTCACACATACATAGAATATAAATATACATTTGACAATATAAATAGCTCGATTGCATTGCTATGACATTTAGTTCATTTTCTGATTTATTAAGAATTTGGCAAATGTCATTATATGGCCAAACGAAATCCATTGAGAAATGGGAAACCACTGGAGTGCTATTCGAAAAGGATGCCGAGACCATTGATGGAGGATTAAACAAGGATATTACGAAATTGAAGACAGCTGGCAAACGGAAATATGAATACATATGGTTAAATATATTCCTATTGAGCTATATATATGCCCTATCGGGCTATGGTTTGTGGCTATTCTTCACCGCCGCCAAATGGCAAACTATGACCTTTACCGTTCTTGGTGTGATAGCCAACTATGTGGCCTCATTGGCGGGTCCGCATAGGCTCTACTCGCATCGCTCCTTTAAGGCAAATGCGCCACTTCAGTTCATTATCCTATTGCTGCATTCAACGGCCTTTCAGGATTCCGCCTTCGATTGGGCGCGTGATCATCGTGTGCATCACAAGTATACGGAAACCGATGCTGATCCATATAACTCACAACGTGGCTGGTTTTTTTCTCATGTCGGCTGGTTGTGCACCAAAAAGCATCCCGAAGTCCTGGCCAAGGGTAAAGAGATCGATGTATCTGATTTAACAAGCAATCGCTTGCTAATGTTTCAAAAAAAGCACTTTTCGATTATAATGCCAACGTTTGCCTATGCATTGCCCACTCTCATTCCGATGTATTTCTGGAATGAAGGCCTTAACGTATCGTTTCATGTGGCCACCATTCTGCGACTTTTCTTCGAACTGAACTTCACATTTCTAATCAATAGCTCAGCTCATGTATATGGAAATCGTCCGTATGATAAGACTATCAATCCCACCAATGAACCAATACTAATGTGGTTACATTTGGGTGAGGGATATCATAATTATCATCACACCTTTCCCCTGGGACTACAAGAATGCCGAGCAAGGCAAATACGCTTACGATTTTACAACATATTTCATCAAATTCTTTTCCTACATCGGCTGGGCCACCGATCTGAAGACTGTGTCCACGGATATGGTAAGGAAACGTGTAAAACGTACTGGTGATGGCACTCATCCAATCTGGGGCTGGGGTGACAAAGATCAGACCAATGAGGATCGAAAAGAGGCAATTATTGTTAAGTAAATACAACAAAAAGTTAACATCAACTAAAACTAACTTATCTTTGAGTTTTTAATTGAAAACCAATTGAAACTTTTCTAAACATATTGTTCAGGTTTCAATATACATATTTGACTTTGCCAATATATTCCATATATTTACCTACATATTCACCACCTGGAAGGTTGCAAGTGGGTCATACATACATATATGTAAATATAGTTCTTAAGTGCCCAAAATGCTGTGCATTCGTTTGTATTTGGAAAAAGGTTCTTTGAACCCACAAAATCGTTTTCGCGGGTTTTGTACATACATACAGTGACGAACTAAATTATTGGCACAGCAAGTTTTTTTTAAACTATATGGCAACGTTTCAAGACTTTTTAAAATTAAAATTCATATGTAAAACAAAAAATGTACCAAATAGAAGAGAGTATTTACTAAATGAATTCAAAAATTTTGTACCATTATCTTAAACGTTGGATTAACTAAAATTAAGTAACTAAAACAACTCGTTAGTACTATGTAGTTTCTTCTTAATAATTTCATCGGTTGGGCAACTCTGTTTTGGCAATTTCAACTTTGTTAACATTTTGTAACATTCTAACATTTTGTAAGAATTAAGCGTATTTTTGGACTTTTCTTGAAAATGGCTAATAAACAGAAAGAAACATCGGTAGCTCAACGGAAAATTGTCCTGCACTTGCACGATCAAGTCAAATCCTATGCAGAGATTGGAGAGATAATGGATAGAAGCCGTTTCACCATTCGAAGCATCGTGAAGCGCTTCAAGGGAGCCCGAAACCTCGAAACCTGTCTATTGAATTCGCCCCATAGCATATGCTATCTCGCTCACTTTCACAATAACACACGAGCACTCTAGCGCCGCCACTAGCCTACGGCGAACTCTGCCCTTATGGACCAGTAAAATTCGTTTTTACGTATATTTTCCATGTTTCTAGTTCGATTTTAATAAAATTTGGTAGGTTGGTAGATATTAATAGGGCTCAGTAGTGTGCTGAATAGTCCAAAAATTGGCGGAGGTAATCGATTTTTTCTAGATTCTGGAGGTGAAAGCAGGCATGGTCAACTCCAACTCCGCCCTTATGGCCGGAGATGTGTGTATGCGTATAATTTGGGAATTTCCAGTCCGGTTTAAAATAAAAAAAGAGATTTTTTCAAAAACTATTACAACTAGAGATATCAAATTTAGTACGTCGATAGGTATTAATGAAAGCAATTAGTGTGTTTGCGATAGTAAATTACAATTAGTTAGAATCACTCAGGCGGAAGTGGGCGTGCCAAAAATTTGAAACAAGCAAAAACTACATAACAAATTTGATATAGTATGCATCTGTAATAGTTTTTGAAACTAATATTTTCATTCAAACTGTGTAGGCGAAGGGGGTGTGACAAAAGTTTAAAATAAATGGACCAACTTTGAATGGCTCTAGGTCTTATAGTCTCTGAGATCTAGGTGCTAATACAGACGGACAGACATGGCTATATCGACATGAATATAGATGCTGATCAAGAATATACAGTGTCAAATTAGGCTATCGCCTTGGCTGGGCAAATTAGAAGATGACTTTCCAGTGTGAAAGAAAGAATATATAAGAATTGAAAGAATATTACAGATTCACAAAGATAATCGCTTTTTAGAAATTTTTGGTCAGTCGACCTATTTATCGATTTCAACGAGCTATCAAATCGCATTAAACACTTTGATATATACAAAAATTTCATAAATTTCGAACAGATTTATAAAAAACCAGAGAACAACTTTTTTGGTAACTCTTTCTTTACCTATAGCCATCGAAGTGGAAAAACGTTTTATCTAAAAAGTATAATGTATAATGTCTGCGAAAGAACGGCTTACTATCTTAGCATATGAAATAACGAAGTAATTTATTAAATTTACTGTTTTCCACCGATCGTTCCTATGCGAGCTATATGATATAGTCATATATACATAGGTGTAATAGACTCACCAATATTAAATTTTACGATAATAGCTGAAAAAAAAAACGAAGTTATTGAGAAAAGTCACTGTTCGTGACTTTGACGTTTGTATGGGAGCTGTATGATATAGAGGTCCGATCCGGCTGGATACGAGATATATAACCTGTGCAGTACATAGAAGCCTACATGCAAAATTTCAGCTCTGTAGCTTTTACGGTCTAGGAGGAGTTCGCGTTGATCCAGACGGACGGACAGATGGACGGACATGGCTATCAGCTCGTCGTGCTGATCGGGAACATATATGTATATTCTTTATATATTCGGAGATACTTATTTCTATGCGTTGCACACTTCTGACTAAAATTAATATACCCTTTTTGCAAGGGTATAAAAATTACCGAGAAACCATTAAGGGCGAAAAACCTTTTGAATAGAATTTGAAATTGTAAACATTAAGAATATTTTAAATAAGCCCGCTCCTCTCCTCAGTGATTATTTCCCCGATAACGGAATTTGGTCACACTAAAAGGGTATAATATACTGAGGCGGGGTACGGGCACACTCTCTCGAATATAGGCAATAAGAGCACATGTGCAATTAATTTTAAATAAAGAATAAAATCCGAAAATATAAAGACAATCTCAAGAGATTAAAAGCTGAGATAATAGAGAGTTTACAAAATAAACATCCAATCAGTATGTTTTAGGGCCTCCTTCTTTTCGGAAACTGATTTTCAAAGAAAACCGTCTTTGGTCATATTGATATACTTAGTACTTTGTTTTCCGCTTAAAAAATCATTTTGGAACTTTAAGGAAGGTAATAGAAATAAGCAAACGTATTGGAAACTCAGCATCACTAGTCCAGTTAAAGCACATGCAATGATAAAAAAAAATTGGGAACTATTAAGGATCAATAGAAAATCCATTAATCGACCATCCCCAGGTTGTGATTCAGTACCATGCTGCTTGCTGGACACTTTTTTTCGGAAACAGTCTATCCAATAGTCTCAATATACATATGGTGACTGTCTTTGAAAATTTATTGAATTATCCGGAAGTATATGTATAACAGTAGTTTGAAGTATAAAATTAGTTGAAATATAGGTTCAGGTGCTTGATAACAACCAGAACAAGAAAAAAAAAAAAAAAAAGGGATATTAAAATGGAATGTCCATTTAGTAGGGCCCACCGAATATTACTGTTAGTTTTATAGAATTATTAGGAACTATATGAATAAGGAAAATGTGGAAACAGTTTTCTGGTTTTCCATTTCCATTCCATTTCAGCTCTGTAGGTTTTACGGTCTAGGAGGAGTTCGCGTTGATCCAAATGGACGGACTTACTGTTAGTTTTATAGAATTATTAGGAACTTTATATGAATAAGGAAAATGTGGAAACAGTTTTCTGGTTTTCCAAGCTGTAATCTTCGGGATAAAGTGCCAAAGCAGGTGCAGTGGAATGTTAAGAAGACGCCACTGATTAATTGGCATTGAAAACAAAGTTAGACAATGCTGGGCAATTAGCTGAGGTAGGTTAGTTATTGAAATGGGAAAGTTAAATAATAAGGAAAATACGAATAAAAGCTAAATACTTTATATTTAAATTGTAATCTTCAGGATAAAAAGCCAAAGCAAATCCAGTGGAATTCTAAGAAGACGCCACTATATTTTTCATTTAAGATGTAATCTTCAGGATAAAGTGCCAAAGCAGGTGCATTGGATTGCTAAGAAGACGCCACTGAGTAATTGGCATTGAAAACAAAGTAAGAGAATGCTAGGCAATTAGCGGAGGGAGGTTAGAAAAAGAAAAAAAAAAAAGGGATATTAAAATGGAATGTCCCTTTAGTACCGTCCACCGAATATTACTTTTAGTTTTATAGAATTATTAGGAACTTTATATGAATAAGGAAAATGTGGAAACAGTTTTCTGGTTTTCCAAGCTGTAATCTTCGGGATAAAGTGCCAAAGCAGGTGCAGTGGAATGTTAAGAAGACGCCACTGATTAATTGGCATTGAAAACAAAGTAAGAGAATGCTAGGGAATTAGCGGAGGGAGGTTAGTTATTGAAATGGGAAAGTTAAATAATAAGGAAAATACGAATAAAAGCTAAATACTTTATATTTAAATTGTAATCTTCAGGATAAAAAGCCAAAGCAAATCCAGTGGAATTCTAAGAAGACGCCACTATATTTTTCATTTAAGATGTAATCTTCAGGATAAAGTGCCAAAGCAGGTGCATTGGAATGTTAAGAAGACGCCACTGATTAATTGGCATTGAAAACAAAGTAAGAGAATGCTAGGGAATTAGCGGAGGGAGGTTAGAAAAAGAAAAAAAAAAAAGGGATATTAAAATGGAATGTCCCTTTAGTACCGTCCACCGAATATTACTTTTAGTTTTATAGAATTATTAGGAACTTTATATGAATAAGGAAAATGTGGAAACAGTTTTCTGGTTTTCCAAGCTGTAATCTTCAGGATAAAGTGCCAAAGCAGGTGCAGTGGAATTCTAAGAAGACGCCACTGATTAATTGGCATTGAAAACAAAGTAAGAGAATGCTAGGGAATTAGACGGAGGGAGGTTAGAAAAAAAAAAAAAAAAAAGGGATATTAAAATGGAATGTCCCTTTAGTAGCGTCCACCGAATATTACTTTTAGTTTTATAGAATTATTAGGAACTTTATATGAATAAGGAAAATGTGGAAACAGTTTTCTGGTTTTCCAAGCTGTAATCTTCGGGATAAAGTGCCAAAGCAGGTGCAGTGGAATGTTAAGAAGACGCCACTGATTAATTGGCATTGAAAACAAAGTAAGAGAATGCTAGGGAATTAGCGGAGGGAGGTTAGAAAAAGAAAAAAAAATAGGGATATTAAAATGGAATGTCCCTTTAGTAGCGTCCACCGAATATTACTTTTAGTTTTATAGAATTATTAGGAACTTTATATGAATAAGGAAAATGTGGAAACAGTTTTCTGGTTTTCCAAGCTGTAATCTTCGGGATAAAGTGCCAAAGCAAGTGCAGTGGAATGTTAAGAAGACGCCACTGATTAATTGGCATTGAAAACAAAGTAAGAGAATGCTAGGGAATTAGCGGAAGGGAGGTTAGAAAAAGAAAAAAAATATAGGGATATTAGAATGGAATGTCCCTTTAGTACGGTCCACCGAATATTACTTTTAGTTTTATAGAATTATTAGGAACTTTATATGAATAAGGAAAATGTGGAAACAGTTTTCTGGTTTTCCAAGCTGTAATCTTCGGGATAAAGTGCCAAAGCAGGTGCAGTGGAATGTTAAGAAGACGCCACTGATTAATTGGCATTGAAAACAAAGTAAGAGAATGCTAGGGAATTAGCGAAGGGAGGTTAGAAAAAGAAAAAAAAAATAGGGATATTAAAATGGAATGTCCCTTTAGTAGCGTCCACCGAATATTACTTTTAGTTTTATAGAATTATTAGGAACTTTATATGAATAAGGAAAATGTGGAAACAGTTTTCTGGTTTTCCAAGCTGTAATCTTCGGGATAAAGTGCCAAAGCAAGTGCAGTGGAATGTTAAGAAGACGCCACTGATTAATTGGCATTGAAAACAAAGTAAGAGAATGCTAGGGAATTAGCGGAGGGAGGTTAGAAAAAGAAAAAAAAATATAGGGATATTAGAATGGAATGTCCCTTTAGTACCGTCCACCGAATATTACTTTTAGTTTTATAGAATTATTAGGAACTTTATGTGAATGAGGAAAATGTGGAAACAGTTTTCTGGTTTTCCAAGCTGTAATCTTCGGGATAAAGTGCCAAAGCAAGTGCAGTGGAATTCTAAGAAGACGCCACTGATTAATTGGCATTGAAAACAAAGTAAGAGAATGCTAGGGAATTAGCGAAGGGAGGTTAGAAAAAGAAAAAAAAATATAGGGATATTAGAATGGAATGTCCCTTTAGTAGGGTCCACCGAATATTACTTTTAGTTTTATAGAATTATTAGGAACTTTATATGAATAAGGAAAATGTGGAAACAGTTTTCTGGTTTTCCAAGCTGTAATCTTCAGGATAAAGTGCCAAAGCAGGTGCAGTGGAATGTTAAGAAGACGCCACTGATTAATTGGCATTGAAAACAAAGTAAGAGAATGCTAGGGAATTAGCGAAGGGAGGTTAGAAAAAGAAAAAAAAAAAGGGATATTAAAATGGAATGTCCCTTTAGTAGCGTCCACCGAATATTACTTTTAGTTTTATAGAATTATTAGGAACTTTATATGAATAAGGAAAATGTGGAAACAGTTTTCTGGTTTTCCAAGCTGTAATCTTCGGGATAAAGTGCCAAAGCAAGTGCAGTGGAATGTTAAGAAGACGCCACTGATTAATTGGCATTGAAAACAAAGTAAGAGAATGCTAGGGAATTAGCGGAGGGAGGTTAGAAAAAAAAAAAAAAAATATAGGGATATTAGAATGGAATGTCCCTTTAGTACCGTCCACCGAATATTACTTTTAGTTTTATAGAATTATTAGGAACTTTATGTGAATGAGGAAAATGTGGAAACAGTTTTCTGGTTTTCCAAGCTGTAATCTTCGGGATAAAGTGCCAAAGCAAGTGCAGTGGAATTCTAAGAAGACGCCACTGATTAATTGGCATTGAAAACAAAGTAAGAGAATGCTAGGGAATTAGCGAAGGGAGGTTAGAAAAAAAAAAAAAAGGGATATTAAAATGGAATGTCCCTTTAGTAGCGTCCACCGAATATTACTTTTAGTTTTATAGAATTATTAGGAACTTTATATGAATAAGGAAAATGTGGAAACAGTTT
>JAECWI010000117.1:0-21772 GCA_018150345.1 Drosophila equinoxialis
GCTGGAACTATTCTACTGCCGCCATTTTGAGTTTTATAGCTGCCATTTTCTTATATAACAGCCTTTACTAGCTGTTGGAACCCTTTATACAGCCGCTGAATAGGGATTCCCGGAGAGAAGGAAAATAACCCAGTCTTCATTCGTTGAATTCAAAATATGAACTGATTTTATTTGAAAACTCTTTAACTCTTAGAAGCGACAATTGTTCTTAAAAATACTTATTCTAATGCCCCACGTTTTCTGGGGTTGAAAATTGTTTATATTTCATGCTGAGCGCTGGTTACTTGATACCGCGCCGCTGTTAAATTCTTAAGTGTTTTCCACAGAATGTGGATGCATGTTTTGTTTGCTATTAAGCAATAATTGTCATATGAATTTTATGACTTACTTTTGTTTATGTTTCATTTGTATATTTCTTTGGTCAATCTGATTTGGTGAAGCCATCTCAGATGAACACGATGTTTATTTTTAAACATTCCTGCAAATTATTAATAATATTATCATTAGTAAGAAAAACTATTGTTAAAGAAGCATGACCAGTTACATGGAGGACGTTCAACCTGGTCAATCTGATGTTCCTTTACGATTGTCACTGACTTCTCATTCTTACCAATTCTCCCGTATGTATTACTGAGTTGGCTTCTACTGCTTTTTATAATATTTGGCATATTACCTAACGATTTCTGTTTTGGGATATCTACCCACTTCTGATGTGTATTACTGTGCTGACTTCTAGCCTTTTTATACGGTGGAGTATTTAAAGAATAACTACTTTTACTTTTTGACTTGTTGCAATGTGATCGCTCCACTATTTTTTTTTGCACAATCTGCCTTTTTGGTACTTAATATTAATTAGGGGAGGAAAAAAAACTAACAAGGATTTTCTTAGTAGCGGCGAACGAAAAGAAAATAGTTCAGCACTAAGTCACTTTGTCTTTATGGTAAATGTGAGATGCAGATGCAGGATCGCAAGCTTCTGAAATCTGGCATATTTCGTGAAAAAATGAAATGGTAAATGGTGAAAATTTGCCGAATATACTTCAACGACTACTCAATTTTTGACTGAATTGTATCCGCAAAAAAAAACTTACGCCAACGATACATAGGATTTTGGCTCACGGAAAGGATTTAATAGAATATCAGAGTTTACTACTTGGAGAGCTATCCGAAAGAAGCACAGGAATGTAAAAACAAGGACTTCAAAAGGTTCAGATACTAATACTAATACATTAAAAACTTCTCGTCTTAGACAAATTGAAGACCTTTTTAACATGCTAGCAGCCTCTTCGGACCCACTTATTGCATCACTGACATACGCGCGATCACGAAAGGATTTGGAAAATAGCAACTATAGTCCCGAAATGTTGAGTTTATTATATGTTGAGATAAATATTGAAAATTATTTTGAAGAAAATAAGCCATCAATAGCAAATTTTCAAAATTAACCTAAAAAATATTTAAAAATTTTTTTTTTCTTTTTGCAATTATATTAAAAAGTCAAATTAAAACATTAAATAATGTTACACAGTCGTCTAAAACAATGAAAAATTCCATTTGTGATTGAAAAAAAACCGGATTTCGATCCATTTTTAAAGAAAAAACGTGCTTGGAAATATTTTCTGAATTTGACCTTGAATATTACAGCACCACGAACACCCAGCACTTTTGACAAACATTCATTTTGAAGCTTAAGGTATTCTTTATTTTATGCTTTTTAAATTTTTGAAATCGCATTATTGGTTTAGATGCTATGATTTTTGCAATGCTAAATGCCAGAAAGCCCCACTGTGCGGCGTCGGCCACTTGACATCCTGTCGTTGTGATCTTTTGGGTTAGTTTAGAATTACAAGTGTTTTTTCCCACATCGTGTGTGGCTGATTGTAATTCTAGTCATATGTAGATTAGTTGTTTGGTACAAAGGTACAGTTGTATTGTGTTTCCTTTAGTGCATCTGATTTGGTGAAGCCAGCTCAGATGAACACGATGTTTATTCTTAAACATTCTGCAAAGGGCCACCAAATGCGGCGTTTTGGACTTTATTTTTATAGTTAGTTGTATTATACAAATTATTATTAATATTATCATTAGTAAGATAATTATTGTTAAGGAATCATGATCAGTTACATGACGGACGTTCAACCTAGTCAATTTTATGTTCCTTTACCGATTGTAACTGACTTCCTATTCTTACCAATTCTGACTTCCTATTCTATTACTGAGTTGGCTTCTACTGGTTTTTATAATATTTGACATATTACCTAACGATTTCTGTTTGGGGATGTCTACCCACTCCTGATGTGCATTACTGTGCTGACTTCTAGCCTTTTTATAAGGTGGAGAATTTAAAAAATAACTACCTTTACTTTTTGACTTGTTCCAATGTGATCTTTGCTCCACTATTTTGTAATATCGCTGATTGCTGAAATTAGATTGGTTATTCTGGTCATTATTAAATGTTGTCCGTTTATATTTATTTTGCCATATCTGATTTTTTGGTAGTACAGTTTCGGACAATTTACTACCGGAGTCTATTTTAATATTATTTTTTAGATAATCATTATTTAATTGAACCATTGCCTTCTGAATATTTTCATTTTTTACTGGCTCTGGGATATATACTTTTTCTCGCAACGTTGTTCAAAACCTGTGACATCTATTGTTGTTGCCACTACAGATTTATTCTGATTTGATTTGGTGCATCCCGAAACGATCCAACCAAATTGAGTATTCTGGCCCAGCAGGCCATCAATCTTTGTAAATCCCCCTTTTAAGATTTGGGTATAGACTTTTACTACCATTATTATATCAATCCTACCACGTTTATTAAAGGTAGGATCTGCTAGAACGTAAGTTTGCCATTTTGACTTATCCATGTTTGCTATTTTTAATGGAAGAGCCTTCATTAACTTTGGCAACACAATTCCCTCAACCCTTCCCAAGAATTTCGCGTCTTCACATATATTTTTACCTTATATTTTGATTTGATCTGATCTTTAATTTTAGGTAATTCCAATATTTGAGCGGCCTTTTCGGACAAAATGGTGCTCTGTGAACCACAATCAATAAGGGCTCTTAGAGTCTTATATCCTCCATTTACATTTTTTACTTGTATTACAGCTGTGGCCAACAGTGTTGGTTGTGCGGTTACACAAGTATTAACTCTCTCCTGTGTTTCTTCAAAATGGAGTAAGGTATGGTGTTCCTTACTGCACAATGAATAGACCATTTCATTAGTGCACACCTTATTGCTTGAATGGTTCAAGCATCTTATGCAAAGCTGCACTTTTTTGGCTGTTTCATACCTTTCAGTAGGTGTCAAACCTTTAAACTTATAGCACTTATACGCTTTGTGTCCGGCAATTTTGCAAATCGGACATTTATCTTCGACTTCCGCATAATTTAACATAGTTTTTAGCGGGTTTTTCTCTTCTTTCCTCATGGCACTTAGCGAGCAATATCTTTGCTCCAAGTATTCTAATCTGACTCTCATACAATTGTAGAGTCTCTCTGTCAAATTTCCGAAGTATGAGTTGAGCGACTATTACGTCAACTTCATCGGACAAATTTGCTTTAATTATTATTAAGTGTATTGACTCATTAATTATGTCAATCACTTCTTTTACACTTTTTGCGGATTCATTGTTGGTCATAGGTAAATCAACTATCCGACTGAATTGTTCGGAAAATACCCTCCGATTATTTTCATACCGCTTGGTTAACAATTCCCAAGCGACACTATAATTGTCAGCTGAACCTGACAATAGATGGGCTACCATGCTCCTTGCTTCGCTCTTTAATGCGGATTTTAAATAATTGAATTTAAGAGTCAGACATAAATCTTCTTTTTCCAATTAATTCCGCAAATAATTCTACAAACAGGTCCCATTCTCTGGGTTCTCCAGGAAAACGTGGGTACCTGTATTTTGGGCAACACCGGTAGTTCGCCTCTCACGGTTACATTCTCAATCTTACGTACCTTATTGTTTATTTTTATTTCTAACACTGATACTGAATTCCTGACATCGAATTCTAAATCATCCAAAATATTTTTAAATTTTGCATCTTTCAACACAATCTGGCACGCCTGTACTTTCTCCCATAAATAATTGATCTTATTAATATATATTATGCATCTCTCAATGCCTGTTGAATTATCTATAGTACGTAAATCTTTGGTTACCCTATCCAAATATTCCGAAAAAGCACAGGAATGTAAAAACAAGGACTTCAAAAGGTTCAGATACTAATACCAATACATTAAAAACTTCTCGTCTTAGACAAAATGAAGACCTTTTTAACATGCTAGCAGCCTCTTCGGACCCACTTATTGCATCACTGACATACGCGCGATCACGAAAGGATTTGGAAAATAGCAACTATAGTCCCGAAATGTTGAGTTTATTATATGTTGAGATAAATATTGAAAATTATTTTGAAGAAAATAAGCCATCAATAGCAAATTTTCAAAATTAACCTAAAAAATATTTAAAAATTTTTTTTTTCTTTTTGCAATTATATTAAAAAGTCAAATTAAAACATTAAATAATGTTACACAGTCGTCTAAAACAATGAAAATTTCCATTTGTGATTGAAAAAAAAACGGATTTCGATCCATTTTTAAAAAGAAAAACGTGCTTGGAAATATTTTCTGACTTTGACCTTGAATATTACAGCACCACGAACACCCAGCACTTTTGACAAATATTCATTTTGAAGCTTAAGGTATTTTTATTTTATGCTTTTTAAATTTTTGAAATCGCATTATTGGTTTAGATGCTATGATTTTTGCAATGCTAAATGCCAGAAAGCCCCACTGTGCGGCGTCGGCCACTTGACATCCTGTCGTTGTGATCTTTTGAGTTAGTTTAGAATTACAAGTGTTTTTTCCCACATCGTGTGTGGCTGATTGTAATTCTAGTCATATGTAGATTAGTTGTTTGGTACAAAGGTACAGTTGTATTGTGTTTCCTTTAGTGCATCTGATTTGGTGAAGCCAGCTCAGATGAACACGATGTTTATTCTTAAACATTCTGCAAAGGGCCACCAAATACGGCGTTTTGGACTTTATTTTTATAGTTAGTTGTATTATACAAATTATTATTAATATTATCATTAGTAAGATAATTATTGTTAAGGAATCATGATCAGTTACATGACGGACGTTCAACCTAGTCAATTTTATGTTCCTTTACCGATTGTAACTGACTTCCTATTCTTACCAATTCTGACTTCCTATTCTATTACTGTGTTGGCTTCTACTGGTTTTTATAATATTTGACATATTACCTAACGATTTCTGTTTGGGGATGTCTACCCACTTCTGATGTGTATTACTGTGCTGACTTCTAGCCTTTTTATAAGGTGGAGAATTTAAAAAATAACTACCTTTACTTTTTGACTTGTTCCAATGTGATCTTTGCTCCACTATTTTGTAATATCGCTGATTGCTGAAATTAGATTGGTTATTCTGGTCATTATTAAATGTTGTCCGTTTATAATTATTTTGCCATATCTGATTTTTTGGTAGTACAGTTTCGGACAATTTACTACCGGAATCTATTTTGATATTATTTTTTCGGATAAGCATTATCTAATTGAATCATTGCCTTCTGAATATTATCATGTTTTACTGGCTCTCGGATATATACTTTTTCTTCCCCAATTTTCACTTTACCTCCAATGTGAGGTCCTGCCGGGGGCCATAAATTTATTTCTTGAGTTTTGCTATTGTATTTCTTTAGAATTGTGTTATTTTTATTTTGAAATTTATCTTTCTTTTTCTCCCAACTTTGTTCAGAACATGTGACATCTATTGTTGTTGCCACTACAGATTTATCCTGATTGGATTTGGTGCATCCCGAGACGATCCAACCAAATTAAGTAATTTGGCCTAGCAGGCCATCAATCTTTGTAATTCCCCCTTTTAAGATTTGGGTATATACGTTTACTCCCATTATTATATCAATCCTACCAGGTTTATTAAAGGTAGGATCAGCTAGCACGTAAGTTTGCCATTTTGACATATCCACGTTTGCTATTTTTAATGGAAGAGCTTTCATTAACTTTGGCAACATTATTGCCTCAATCTTAAGATGTCCTTTCCAAGGATTAAGCGTCTTTACATCTATTTTTACCTTATATTTTGATCTATTAGATTTTATTGAGGACACGCCACTTATTTCTGTATATTGTTTAATTTTAGGTAGTTTTAATATTTGAGCGGCCTCTTCAGACAAAGTAGTGCTCTGTGAACCACAATCAATAAGGGTTATTAGAGGCTTATATCCTCCATTTATATTTTTTACTTGTATTAAAGCTGTGGCCAACAGTGTTGGTTGTGCGGTTACACAAGTATTAGCTTTCTCCTGTTTTTCTTCAAAATGGAGTAAGGTATGGTGTTCCTTACTACACAATGAACATACCATTTCATTAGTGTGCACACCTTATTGCTTGAATGGTTCAAGCATCTTATGCAAAGCTGCACTTTTTGGCTGTTTCATACCTTTCAGTTGGTGTCAGACCTTTAAACATATAGCACTTATACGCTTTGTGCCCGGCAATTTTGCAAATCGGACATTTATCTTCGATTTTCGCATAATTTAACACAGTTTTTAGCGGTTTTTTTCTTCCTTCCTCATGGCACTTAACGAGCAATATCTTTGCTCTAAGTATTCCATTACATCAGATAGTAATTGTATCTGCCTTGTTTTTCTAATTTGACTCTCATATAATTGTAGAGTCTCTCTGTGAAATTTCCGAAGTATAAGTTGAGCGACTATTACGTCAACTTCATCGGACAAATTTGCTTTAATTTTAATGAAGTGTATTGACTCATTAATTTTGTCAATCACTCGTTTTATACTTTTTGCGGATTCATTGTTGATCATCGGTAAATCAACGATCCGACTTAATTGTTCGGAAAATACCCTCCGTTTATTTTCATACCGCTTGGTTAACAATTCCCAAACGGCACTATAGTTATCAGTTGATCCTGACAATAGATGGGCTACCATGCTCTTTGCTTCGCCCTTTAACGCGGATTTTAAATAATTGAACTTAAGAGCAAGACTTAAATCCTCTCATTTTTTTCTATCAGTTCCGCAAATAGTTCTACAAACAGGTCCCATTCTCTAGGTTCCCCAAAAAAGGTGGGTACCTGTATTTTCGGCAACACCGGTAGTTCGCCTCTCATGGTTACATTCTCAATCTTACTTTCCTTATTGTTTATTTTTATTTCTAACACTGATACTGAATTCGGACATCAAATTCTAAATCATCCAAAGTATTTTTAAATTTTGCATCTTTCAACACAACCTGGCACGCCTGTACTTTCTCCCATAAATAATTGATTTTATTAATATATATTATGCATGCCTCATTGCCTGTTGAATTACCCTATTTGGTTACCCTATCCAAATATTCCTGGAGCTGTCGGACTCTATCCATAAACATCTCCTGGTTACCACTACCGTTTTCATGACTGGAGGTCGCATTCCCGCGCGACTCTCCTTTGCTATCATCAAACATTTCTGACATATCCGCTTCTGCTTCAACTAACACTGACTTACTAGTGCCTGGTTTTTCTGACTCTCCTGTAGCTATTATTTTGGCAACTATCGTTAAAACCTCTTCATGTACTTTATCTCTGTAGTACTGATGATCGAAAATACCCTGCTGGAGCAATTTTTCATGGTTAGGCATCCATCGGCTATTAATCACTTTTTACTTCCTCGATTACCTTGCTGGTAACGTTTCTGGGATCCAGTGCTTCCAACTGCCTTAACCTGGTATGCAACTCTACCTGTTTCTCTAACAATTTAGCAGTCTTATTACTCTACATTTTATATAGTGGATGTATATATGTGTGACAATCAATTGATTTTTTTTTTTTTTAATTTTTTTTTTTTTATATTGGTTTTTAAATGTTTGTTTTTTTTAGTGTTTTGTTTTCTTTTTTTTTACATATATCCCTGCCAAACTCTAATTGGACAGCTTTTAATGCCGCACAATTGTACACAATGTGCGACGCAGCGCATACTTGTTTATTTTGGTGGGCGCTCTTTGTAGCGCTATCGGTCCAGACGTTGAGCAGCTTTCAAGATGCCGGTGCTGGTCTTCGCACAGGCTGTTGGGGCGCCGATGCTGGTTTCTCCGATCTCTTTGTTCCGGGGTCTAGCTTGTCGCGCTAGACGGTGCCGGTGCTGGTCTTCGCACAGACGTATTCGCAATAAGGTGGGTCAAATGGTCCAGGGCAGTCCTTGGGACCCGTCTTCCCCGGTATGTGTTTTTTTTTTGTTTGCTGTGTCGTTGCTCAGCTGCTGTTGTCCAGGGCCTATGGGCTCAGGCGGTACCGGTGCCGGTCATCGCACCAGATTTTGTCGAATTAGCAGCCTCTTCTTTGCAACTATCTTGTTGCTCTGCTATTGTTTGTAGTTGCTGAATTGCAACTACTGTGGGCGGTAGATAATTCATACGACTCACTAAGAACTTCAGTTTATTGTCTGTTTAGGGTTATAATCGTTTTTATTTTATTTCTTTAATTGTACTTAAGGTTATTTTAAACATGTTCACCGAGTAATTATTTTTTTTATGTCTTGCTTCCGTCAACTCTACACCCAGACTGCCCCTTACGCCTGACCCGCCAAACTTACTTCTCTCTCAGAGAGTGCTTAAAAAAACCGAGAGCCAAGAGCAGTAAGAGAGCGAGTGTGACCGTCTTTCCTACTACAATTCGGCCATCCTGACCGTAAGATCTCCTGATCCTTACATCATTAACGTTACAATAAGGTGAAATCTTATAACTACAAGTTAGTTAGGTACAATACACAAAAGTCTCTTACAGTTAACATTATTTTCATTTTTGCTTAAAAATAACTTTTAGTCGCTTTTTCTTTTACCTATCCAATGCTTTATGTTATGGCTACTCCATACACCTTGATAAGGGTTACGACTAAGCTGAAAGCCTTCCACATCCTTAATTAGAAACCGGTCATTTTTGAGAACCTTGTCTATTACATAAGGCCCTTTGTGCTTTGGGATTAGCTTTTTTGACGCTCCTATAGTCGAATCAAAATTCTTCACCATAATATAATCTCCTGCTTTATATTCTGTGGAATTTACCCTTCTGCTATTATACTGCTGCTCATTGTAATTCTGGATTTTCCTCTGATGTATTTCCCCATCCTTTCTAATTGTATCCAAATTTTGTTCATCGTTCACTATTCCTAGCTGCTCTAGTCCTTCTCTTAACTCATCTCCGACTTTGCCTCTTTGCTCTACACCGAAGAGCATTTTGCTCGGTAACTGTTTAATGCTCCTATGAAGTGTGTTATTCAAACAATGTTCAACATTCTCCACTACCAAATCCCAATATATACCCTTATCTGGCTCCGACAATTTAGCAAGCATAGGTCCCAAGGTACGATTCACCCTCTCAATTTGACCATTAGCTTGAGGGGACCCTGTGGCAATCTTAATGTGCTTAACGTTATTCTGATTTACAAATGTCTCAAAATCTGACGATGTGAAACAGCTTCCTCTATCTGAAACTATGGAAAAGGGTCGACTGTACGCCCTGAAATAGTCCTTAAGAGCTAGAACCGCTTCTTTAGTGTTCGTCGTCTTTGTTGGATACAGTCTGATGAATTTGGTAAAACCGTCAATAATAACAAACAAGTGCTTCTTGCTTCTGCCTGATGCTATAGGACCACAATGATCAATGTGAATTAGTTCAAAGGGTCGATTCCCTTTAGGGATACTGTGCAACATTCCTTCCCCTTTTCCAGACTTTGGCGAATACGCAACACACTTTAAACAATTGCTAATGTGTTTCACAACTTTCTCCTTGATGTTAGGAAACCAATACGTTTTCGAGATGGCATCCATTACTTTATCTCTGCCGATATGACCTAGTTCGTTATGATATTTAAAGAGGATTGACTCCTCCATTTCACTCGGTACACAAAACAACAACCTTCCATCATTGGTTTTCCTGTAAACTATTCCGTTTCTCATTTCAAATAACTTATCCTCAGCAGATTCTAACTTTCTTTTCACTTCCTGCAATTTTTCGTCCCTGTGCTGGCATATAATAAGATTGTCTTCAAAACTATTTGTATCTACAACAAGTATGTTCGTACATCTACTAAGCGCATCTACATGTTGCATCTGCTTGCCTGCCCTGTGCACTACTTCATAATCATAATTCTGTAGCTCAAGAGCCCATCGCGCAATTCTCGGGTTTAATTCAATTCGATTGAGAGTGAGAGTCAGCGAATTACAATCTGTAAGTACCTTAAAATATCTTCCCTGTAAATACACTCTGAACCTGCGGACTGCATACACTATTGCCAAGGTCTCTAATTCGAAACTGTGGTACTTTGATTCTACGTCCGACGTCCGTTTTGAGAAATAAAAAACAGGGTGCAGCTTTTGTCCTCTTTCCTTTGCATTAATATTGCCCCAAAGCCTAATGCGCTCGCATCACAATGCAGCTCTACTTCGTCCTTGTGGTTATATATTGCCAACACCGGCGCTTCTACTAATTTATCTTTGAGCAACGAAAAACAATCCAGTTCTACCTTTCCAAATTTAAACACTCTATCTTTCTTCAATAGGTCATAGAGTGGTTTCGCAATTAACGAAAAGTTTTTAATAAAACGACGAAAATAAGAAGCCAAGCCCAAGAAACTTCTTACTGCGTGAACGTTTGTTGGTATGGGAAAATTTTTAACCGCCTCTATGCCCTTATCATCGGCTCTAATGCCCTCTTCCGATATGAGAAATCCTAAGTATTTAATGCTTGACTGAAAGAACTCACACTTATCTATACGCAGTTCCAGCTTGTTTCTGATTATCCTTCTAAAAACTTCTTCCAGTGTATCCAGGTGCTCTTCTGCAGTTCTACTAGCTACCATGATATCGTCTTGATACACTATTACTTTACTATCTCTAATCATATCTGTAAAAATTTTGTTTACAAATCTTTGAAACACTGATGAGGAATTTTTTAGACCCATTGGCATCCTGAGGAACTCAAACTGGCCTAACGGAGTGACGAATGATGTATATTTAACTGAGTTTTCCTCCATGAACACGTGAAAATAACCATCTTTTAGATCCAATTTTGAAAAAAATCTTTTGTCTCCAAGCCTGTCTAATAAATCGTCTATTAGAGGTATCGGGTAGTTATCTTTAACCAAAACTTTGTTCAATCTCCTAAAGTCAATGCACAACCTTAACTCGCCAGCTTTCTTAGGCACTAACACAATGGGTGATGCATACTCCGACTCACTAGGGCGAATGATCTTCTTCTCCAAGTATTCGTCTAACATCGCCTGCAATTTGCCTTTTTCGGAATATGACAATCTTCTAGGTGCACAACTGAATGCCTTCGACCCCTCCAAGTTAAGCTTCATTTCACATTTTACATCTGGCAATTCGGGCCTTTGTGCTGCCAAATATGCACTCTCGAACAACTGCTCAAACTTTTTCCGAACTTTAAAATCTAATGTTTCACCTATTTTGCAATCAATTCCCGTGTTGAAACACTCGATATTTAGTAACTCAAACTCTACTTCGGTTAGAGATTGGACATCAGCAATTTCTCTTCTTTCTTCAACCTTTGTAGATCTAATTCCTTCATTAACTAACTCACTAACAGTTTCATTCCCACTTTTCATAACCTTTTTGCTTTTACCTTCGTTCTCTATTTCACTAACAATCTTGCTATCACTTTCCTTCACCATTTCACTAACAATCTTGCTATCACTTTCCTTCACCATTTCACTAACAATTTCGTATCACTTTCCTTCACCATTTCACTAACAATTTCGCTATCATTTTGCTTAACTATTTCGCTAACAATTTTCTTTCCCTCATGTTCAGAGGTACATTCTTTCGTGACTCTTCTATTCTCATAATTCTTTTCTATAACTACTTCATCCACTGTTCTCTCAACATTTACATTACTAGCTATTTGCGAATCTGTACAGCATGACAAGGACTCAAACTTCGACCGCTTTCCGAGTTCATTTTCGGCTTCTTTCATTTCAAGTGTAACCATTCTCAAGGCGTCTAAGTCTAACTTAATATTACATGCTTTCATAAAATCTCTTCCCAAAATTACTTCATGGCTCATAGACTCGTTATCAACGACTATTAAATGAAAGAATATCTTTATTGAATTTTTGAAAACAAAACATTTGATTTTTCCATATGACAAAAGTGGACTCCTATTTAATCCGTAATATTTATGATTAAGTGAAATTAACTGTATCTTTTCTGGTACACACGAGATTTTAATAAGTGAAACATCGCTACCTGAGTCTATGAAGCATGCTGTAATTAAGTAAGGATTTGTTAAAGTTTCAAAATATATCTTAACATATCTTACGTCGTCGCGATTCTTAGCCAGCTTCTCTTTATTAAGTGGACACTTAGCCACCCAGTGATCCAAAGCACCGCAACCGAAACAGGACCCTGGCACTCTGTCGGGTTTCTTGCAGTCCTTTCTCATGTGACCCTTTGAGTTGCATTTGTAGCAACGGAAATCTTCTTTGAATCGTCTGCCAGTAGCATCCACCTGTGTAGCTTCTCGTGCTGCTTGCTGTACCGGTAGCTGAATGCCTGAAAATGCACGGCGTAATTCTGCAATGCACTTGAACCCTTGAATCTGCGCTTGGATGCGGAGTCCCTCCACAGGAATCCCTTCAATGGCTTTTTCTACCCGTTCCTCTTCACTGATGCAGATAGCGTCTGACAACCTGGCCTTCTCATCGATGTAGCTGACGAACTTCTCATTGGCGCTCCATATGCGAGACTCGAATAGGCGCCTGGCATCTGCTTGAGACATCGTTTTTCCGAACTCCTCGACAAGCTGCTCACAAATGTTGCCCACGGGTTCCAGAATGCGCGTACCATTGGCATGTAGCCACTCATGAGCCTGTCCTTTTAGCTTGGACACTAGAAGCATATGCATTTGTACACCTTTGATTCCGTATACACCGCTTATATTTGTCAGTTGCGTGACCCATTTTTTTCCACACGAGTTCCCATTAAATTCCGACAACGCTTCTTTTGCTAATTGGAATTTTGCAGCCGACGAAAAACCGCTTTCCAACACTTCTTCCGAGCGTTGGTTTACCAGCCCTGGTTCGCGACGCTGTTTTGCGGCCAATTATTTCTGCTGACGTCTCGTTTTCGCTGCCTTCGTTTTCCTCGCCGCTGTCGTGCCCCGCGCAATTGTCGTTGCTTGTCGGCACGAAACTGTGCGCTTCGTTTTCTGTCTGGCGTTGAGGCGCCGCTATGTCGAACAATTGCGGTCGCAGCAAATCGCACAATTTTTTCAGCAAGTCATCTGTGTTGTTGTCTCCCTCTTTCTCATTTGTGATCTCCGACACTCGACCGTTACTTTCGTCTTCTGTACTTTCCTCGACAGTCTCAGTTCCAATAGATATGGAACACGCTCCTCGTCGATCTGCTGGAACATCGTTTAAGCGTGCCACAAGCTCGGCCTTTGACCCTGTAGTAGGCAAGTCCAACAGCTCCAGCCACTTCTTTAATGTTGGCAAGTTGTGGGCGTCAATGTTGATGTTCATTGCGTTAAAGTTCACCACTTCTGATATTGTGGGCGGTAGATAATTTATTTATTTATTTATTTATTTATTTATTTATTTTACGTCAACTAAGTCAGCAGTCGACGAAAAAGCTTAAGCTAAAATACAGATAAAAATTAATTCATGAAGGTAGCTTAGCTTTATGCACAACATCCCCGACCCGGTGGAGGTGTTTTATTTGCAACAAGGTGCCAGCTATGCCCCGATTCACAGCCAATGTGGTCAGGGATGAGTTGCAGCCGATCCAATATCCAGTCCAGAATACTTTCAGTGGTTACGCTGTAGATAATTAAAAAGTATAGCGCGAAGAGAAGTGACAGATAGATGAGGAGAAATAAGGTGAGAAAGGTTGTTAAAAGATTGGCAAAGAACACGAAGAGGTTCGTGAAGAGAGTAGTTAGTCAGACATCTATTAAGGTGAAGAGGAAAAAAGTTTCTGGTCCGACGTGAGGGGAACACAAAAAATATAGCGTATCTAGTAAATTGGTAGAACTGACTTCGCCGTTGACTACTTTATGTAGAAAGAGAATCCCAAATACGAGCCTACGGTTGTAAAGTGAAGGAAGATTAATAAGAAGAAGTCTGTCAGAATAAGAAGGTAGGCGAAGATTCGGGTCCCAATTAAGACCGCGTAACGCAAACTTAAGGAATTGCTTCTGTACCGATTCAATACTACGCTGGTGAACATCATATTGAGGGTTCCACACTGGTGAGCAATATTCTAGAGTAGGGCGAACTAACGAAGTGTATAAAACCTTTGTCACATATGGATCATCAAATTCCTTGGCCCAACGTTTAATGAAGCCAAGAAGACTGCATGCTCTATTAACAATTGAAGATATATGAATATTAAAAGAAAGCTTTGGGTCAAACATAACGCCTAAGTCTTTAAATGATGGTACACAATCTAACAGAACAGACTTAATAGAGTAATGAGCTAGGAACGGCGACAAACGACTGAAAGTCATAAAAGAGCATTTAGAGGCATTAAGGTGTAATTTATTAACGTGACACCAAACACAAAACGCATCGATATCTGATTGCAAGTACTGTTGGAAAGAAGGATCATTATATGAATAACAAATCTTGACGTCATCCGCAAACATGAGCACGCGAGAATGAGCCAAGGCCAAAGGCAAATCGTTTATAAACAAGGTAAATAACAGTGGGCCCAGATGACTGCCTTGGGGGACACCTGACGTAACTCGAACAGTTTTAGATATCGAGGAACGAAAAGACACCTTTTGGGTTCTGCCAATAAGATACGACTTTAACCAAGCCAATAGTTTCGGGGGAAAAACCCATGATGTTAAGTTTCATGAGAAGCATAGAATGATCAACCGTATCGAAAGCCTTACTAAAGTCAGTATAAATAACATCAGTTTGACACTTTTTACGGAAGCTATGGTGTACAAGGGTAGTCAATTCTAAAAGGTTGGTAAGCGACGAACGACCTTTCATGAAGCCATGCTGACAAGGAGAAATAGTGGATCTGGATAGGTGTTGAAGGGAAGACGTAATAATTTTCTCAAACAGCTTAGGTATTGCCGAAAGTTTGGCAATGCCACGGTAGTTAGAAATATCCGATTTGTTACCCTTTTTAAAAAGCGGAATAATAAAAGACTCCTTCCAAATATCCGGGAAGCGACATGTCTCACTCGATAATTCATACGACTCACTAAGAACTTCAGTTTATTGTCTGTTTAGGGTTATAATCGTTTTTATTTTATTTCTTTAACTGTACTTAAGGTTATTTTAAATATGTTCACCGAGTAATTATTTTTATGTCTTGCTTCCGTCAACTCTACACCCAGACTGCCCCTTACGCCTGACCCGCCCAACTTACTTCTCTCTCAGAGAGTGCTTAAAAAAAACCGAGAGCCAAGAGCAGTAAGAGAGCGAGTGTGACCGTCTTTCCTACTACACTACATACACACTTTAAACTTTAACTTTTTTTTTTCGATGTTAGGGCTTCGAATACGCCACACACAAAAACTCCCGCCGCCGATATTACTACAGTTGCTCCACTAGCCAAACTGTCTTTAAAATCGGACGCAGGCACTTTTTAATTATTAAGCAATATTTTGCTTTTTATATTATACTCTGTCTCTTACCACGGGTGGGGAAAAACAAGAGTTAATTTATTTTTGCTACCTTTAGCTGATCTTAGCATTAACACTTGCATAAGATCAGACTTCGACCTGATTCACACGCTGATTCACACTCTGGAGTCTCTTACAACTGGTGGGGGAAAACTACAGAGTTCCTTTTTCCGACGAAGGACCAAAATGATTCCATCCGGTCTGAAGGACCAAAATGAATAGGGATTCCCGGGATGTTAGAAGGAATAATAACCCAGTCTTCATTCGTTCTTTAACTCTAAGAAGCGACAATTGTTCTTAAAAAACTTATTCTAATGCCCCACGTTTTCTGGGGTTGAAAATCTTTTATATTTCATGCTGAGGTACTGACGCCGCTGTGAAACATTCTAACAGTGTTTTCCGCAGAATGAGGCATTTTTTGTTTGCTATTAAGCAATAATTATCATGTGAATTTTATGACTTAGCTATACTAGCTGTTGAATTTTAATTGCCGTCATTTTGAGTTTTATATTGCTTTGGCCATCTCTTAGGTGGACAGCCATCTGCAGCTGAAAATTCTTAAACAGCCGCCATTTCGAGTTTTATAGCTGCCATCCCTGATATAACAGTCATACAAGCAGCTGGAACAGACGACATTTTTTGTTTTATAGTTATATAACAGCTATACAAGCTGCTGGAACCATTCTACAGCCGCCATTTTGAATTTTATAGCCGCCATCTCTTATATAACAGCTATACAAGCTGCTGGAACCATTCTACATCCGCTATTTTGAGTTTTGTATCTGCCATCCCTGATATAACAGTTATACAAGCAGCTGGAACCATTCTACAGACGCCATTTTGAGTTTTATAGCCGCCATCCTTATATAACAGCTATACTAGCTGCTGGACCCATTCTACAGCCGCCATTATGAGTTTTATAGCCGCCATCTCTTTTATAACAGCTATACAAGCTGCTGGAACCATTCTACAGCCGCCATTTTGAGTTTTATAGACGCCATCACTTATATAACAGCTGTACAATCAGCTGGAACTATTCTACAGCCGCCATGTTGAATTTTGTAGCCGCCATCTCTTATATAACAGCTCTACAAGCAGATTAAACCTTCTACAGCCGCCATTTTGAGTTTTATAGCCGCCATCTCTTATGTAACAGTTATACAAGCACATGGAACCATTCTACAGCCGCCATTTTGAGTTTTATAGCCGCCATCCCTGATATAACAGTCATACAAGCAGCTGGAACTATTCTACAGCCGCCATGTTGAATTTTGTAGCCGCCATCTCTTATATAACAGCTCTACAAGCAGATTAAACCTTCTACAGCCGCCATTTTGAGTTTTATAGCCGCCATCTCTTATGTAACAGTTATACAAGCACATGGAACCATTCTACAGCCGCCATTTTGAGTTTTATAGCCGCCATCCCTGATATAACAGCTATACAAGCAGCTGGAACTATTCTACAGCCGCCATTTTGAGTTTTATAGCTGCCATCTCTTATATAACAGCTATACAAGCACCTGGAACTATTCTACAGCCGCCATTTTGAGTTTTATAGCCGTTATCTCTTATATAACAGCTATACAAGCTGCTGGAACCATTCTACAGAAGCCATTTTGAATTTTATAGCCGCCATCTCTTATATAACAGCTATACAAGCTGCTGGAACCATTCTACAGCCGCCTTTTTAGTTTTATAGATGCCATCACTTATATAACAGCTGTACAAGCAGCTGGAACTATTCTACAGCCGCCATGTTGAATTTTATAGCCGCCATCTCTTATATAACAGTCATACAAGTAGCTGGAACTATTCTACAGCCGCCATTTTGAGTTTGATAGCTGCCATCTTTTATTTATAACAGCTATACTAGCTGTTGGAACCATTATACAGCCGCCATTTTGAGTTTTATAGCTGCCATCCCTGATATAACAGTCATACAAGCAGCTGGAACCATTCTACAGACGCCATTTTGAGTTTTATAGCCGCCATCCTTATATAACAGCTATACTAGCTGCTGGTCCCATTCTACAGCCGCCATTTTGAGTTTTATAGCCGCTATCTCTTATATAACAGCTATACAAGCACCTGGAACTATTCTACAGCCGCCATGTTGAATTTTATAGCCGCCATCTCTTATATAACAGTCATACAAGCAGCTGGAACTATTCTACAGTTGCCATTTGAGTTTTATAGCCGCCATCCTTATATAACAGCTATACTAGCTGCTGGACCCATTCAACAGCCGCCATTTTGAGTTTTATAGCCGCCATCTCTTTTATAACAGCTATACTAGCTGCTGGAACCATTCTACAGCCGCCACTTTGAGTTTTATAGGCGCCATCTCTTATATAACAGCTATACTAACTGTTGGAACCATTCTACAGCCGCCATTTTGAGTTTTATAGCCGCCATCTCTTATGTAACAGCTATTCAAGCACCTGGAACCATTCTACAGCCGCCATTTTGAGTTTTATAGCCGCCATCCCTGATATAACAGTCATACAAGCAGCTGGAACTATTCTACAGCCGCCATTTTGAGTTTTATAGCTGCCGCCTCTTATATAACAGCTATACTATCTGTTGGAACCATTATACAGCCGCCATTTCGAGTTTTATAGCTGCCATCCCTGGTATAACAGTCATACAAGCAGCTGGAACCATTCTACAGACGCCATTTTGAATTTTATAGCCGCACTCCTATATAACAGTTATACTAGCTGCTGGACCCATTCTACAGCCGCCATTTTGAGTTTTATAGCCGCTATCTCTTATATAACAGCTATACAAGCACCTGGAAATATTCTACAGCCGCCATTTTGAGTGTTATAGCCGCCATCCCTGATATAACAATCATACAAGCAGCTGGAACTATTCTACAGCCGCCATTTTGAATTTTATAGCCGCCATCTCTTATATAACAGCTATACAAGCAACTGGAATCATTCTACAGGCTCCATTTTGAGTTTTATAGGTGCTATCCTTATATAACAACTATACAAGCAGCTGGAACCATTTTACAGCCGCCATTTTGAGTTTTATAGCCGCCATCTCTTATGTAACAGCTATTCAAGCACCTGGAACCATTCTACAGACGCCATTTTGGATTTTATAGCCGCTATCCTTTATAGCTATACTAGCTGGAACCATTCTACAGCCGCCATTTTGAGTTTTATAGCCGCCATCTCTTATATAACAGTTATACTAGCTCCTGGAACTATTCTACAGCCGCCATTTTGAGTTTTATAGCCGCCATCTCTTATATAACAGCTATACAAGCAGCTGGAACTATTCTACAGCCGCCATTTTGAGTTTTATAGCCGCCATCTCTTATATAACAGCCATACAAGCAGCTGGAACCCTTCTACAGCCGCCATTTTGAGTTTTTATAGCCGCCATCTCTTATATAACAGCTATACAAGCAGCTGGAACCATTCTACAGCCGCCATTTTGAGTTTTATAGCCGCCATCTCTTATATAACAGCTATACAAGCAGCTGGAACCATTCTACAGCCGCCATTTTGAGTTTTATAGCCGCCATCCCTGATATAAAAGCCATACAAATAATAAGCTGCTGGAACCATTCTGCAGCCGCCATTTTGAGTTTTATAAGCCGCCATCTCTTATATAACAGCCATACAAGCTGCTGGACCCATTCTACAGCCGCCATTTTGAGTTTTATAGCCGCCATCTCTTATATAACAGCTATACTAGCTGCTGGAACCATTCTACAGCCGCCACTTTGAGTTTTATAGGCGCCATCTCTTATATAACAGCTATACTAACTGTTGGAACCATTCTACAGCCGCCATTTTGAGTTTTATAGCCGCCATCTCTTATATAACAGCTATACTAACTGTTGGAACCATTCTACAGCCGCCATTTTGAGTTTTATAGCTGCCATCTCTTATATAACAGCTATACAAGCAGCTGGAACCATTCTACAGCCGCCATTTTGAGTTTTATAGCCGCCATCTCTGATATAACAGCTATACAAGCTGCTGGAACCATTCTGCAGCCGCCATTTTGAGTTTTATAGCGCCATCTCTTATATAACAGCTATACTAGGTGCTGGACCCATTCTACAGCCGCCATTTTTGAGTTTTATAGCCGCCATCTCTTATATAACAGCTATACTAGCTGCTGGACCCATTCTACAGCCGCCATTTTGAGTTTTATAGCCGCCATTCTTTATAACAGCTATACTAGCTGCTGGACCCATTCTACAGCCGCCATTTTGAGTTTTATAGCCGCCATCTCTTATATAACAGCTATACTAGCTGCTGGAACCATTCTACAGCCGCCATTTTGAGTTTTATAGCCGCCATCTCTTATATAACAGCTATACAAGCTGCTGGAACCATTCTACAGCCGCCATTTTGAGTTTTATAGCCGCCATCCCTTGATATAACTGCCATACAAGCTGCTGGAACCATTCTACAGCCGCCATTTTGAGTTTTATAGCCGCCATCTCTTATGTAACAACTATACAAGCAGCTGGAACCATTCTACAGCCGCCATTTTGATGTTTTATAGCCGCCATCTCTTTTATAACAGCTATACTAGCTGCTGGAACCATTCTACAGCCGCCATTTTGAGTTTTATAGCCGCCATCTCTTTTATAACAGCTATACTAGCTGCTGGAACCATTCTACAGCCGCCATTTTGAGTTTTATAGCCGCCATCTCTTATATAACAGCTATACTAGCTGTTGGAACCATTCTACAGCCGCCATTTTGAGTTTTATAGCTGCCATCTCTTATATAACAGCTATACTAGCTGTTGGAACCATTCTACAGCCGCCATTTTGAGTTTTATAGCTGCCATCTCTTATATAACAGCTATACTAGCTGCTGGAACCATTCTACAGCCGCCATTTTGAGTTTTATAGCCGCCATCTCTTATATAACAGCTATACTAGCTGCTGGAACCATTCTACAGCCGCCATTTTGAGTTTTATAGCCGCCATCTCTTATATAACAGCTTATACTAGCTGCTGGAACCATTCTACAGCCGCCATTTTGAGTTTTATAGGCGCCATCTCTTATATAACAGCTATACTAGCTGTTGGAACCATTCTACAGCCGCCATTTTGAGTTTTATAGCCGCCATCTCTTATATAACAGCTTATACTAGCTGCTGGAACCATTCTACAGCCGCCATTTTGAGTTTTATAGCCGCCATCTCTTATATAACAGCTATACTAGCTGCTGGAACCATTCTACAGCCGCCATTTTGAGTTTTATAGCCGCCATCTTTTATATAACAGCTATACTAGCTGCTGGAACCATTCTACAGCCTGCCATTTTGAGTTTTATAGCCGCCATCTCTTATATAACAGCTCATACTAGCTGCTGGAACCATTCTACAGCCGCCATTTTGAGTTTTATAGCCGCCATCTCTTATATAACAGCTATACTAGCTGCTGGAACCATTCTACAGCCGCCATTTTGAGTTTTATAGCCGCCATCTCTTATATAATAGCTATACTAGCTGCTGGAACCATTCCACAGCCGCCATTTTGAGTTTTATAGCTGTCATCTCTTATATAACAGCTATACTAGCTGCTGGAACCATCTCTACAGCCGCCATTTTGAGTTTTATAGCTGCCATCTCTTATGTATAACTAGCCAGGCTTAGCTGCTGGAACCATTCTACAGCCGCCATTTTGAGTTTTTCAGGCGCCATCTCTTATATAACAGCTATACTACTTGATTGAACCATTCTACAGCCGCCAGACATTTCTTCTCTTTCAGTTTTTACAGCCGCCATCTCAAATTTAACAGTCATAGTGGCAGCTGAAACCAGATTCGACAGCCCTCCATGCTTTAATTTTATTAGCCAAGGCATCTGTTATATAACAGCTATACTAGCTGCTGAAACTAGTTCTTACAGCCGCTATTTTGAGTTTTTCAGGCGCCATCTCTTTTATATAATAGCTATACTAGCTCGCTGGAACTGATCTACAGCCGCTCGTTTTTAAGTTTTATAGCTGCCATCTCTTATAATAGCGGTTATACTAGCTGCTTGAACCATTCTACAGCCGCCATTT
>JAECWI010000118.1:0-34480 GCA_018150345.1 Drosophila equinoxialis
ACAGCCACCATTTTGAGTATATAGCCGCCATCCCTGATATAACAGCTATACAAGCAGCGCTGGAACCATTCTACAGCCGCCATTTTTGAGTTTTATAGCCGCCATCTCTCCTATAGAACAACTATACAAGCAGCTGGAACCATTCTACAGCCGCCACTTTGGGGTTTATAGCCGCCATCTCTGATATAAAAGTCATACAAGCTGCTGGAACCATTCTGTAGCCGCCATTTTGAGTATTATAGGCGCCATCTCTTATATAACAGCTATACTAGCTGCTGGACCCATTCTACAGCCGCCATTTTGAGGTTTTATAGCCGCCATCTCTTTTATAACAGCTATGCTAACTGTTGAGACCATTCTAAAGCCGCCATTTTGAGTTTTATAGCTGCCATCTCTTATATAACAGCTATACAAAGCGCATGGAACCATTCTACAGCCGCCATTTTGATTTTTATAGCCGTTATCTTTTATATAACAGCTATACAAGCTGCTGGAACCATTCTACAGCCGCCATTTTTGAGTTTTATAGCCGCCATCTCTTATGTAACAGCTATTCAACACCTGGAACCTGTCTACAGCCGCCATTTGAGTTTATAGCCGCCATCCCTGATATAACAGTCATGCAAGCAGCTGGAACTGTTCTACAGCCGCCATTTTGAGTTTTTATAGCTGCCACCTCTTATATAACAGCTATACTATCTGTTGGAACCATTATACAGCCGCCATTTCGGGTTTTATAGCTGCCATCCCTGGTATAACAGTCATACAAGCAGCTGGAACCATTCTACAGACGCCATTTGAATTTTATAGCCGCCATCTATATAACAGCTATGTAGCTGCTGGACCCATTCTACAGCCGCCATTTTGAGTTTTATAGCCGCTATCTCTTATATAACAATATACAAGCACATGGAACTATTCTACAGCCGCCATTTTGGTGTTATAGCCGCCATCCCTGATATAACAATCATACAAGCAACTGGAACTATTCTACAACCGCCATTTTGAATTTTATAGCCGCCATCTCTTATATTTTAGCTAGCACAAGCAGCTGGAATCATTCCACGGGCTCCATTTTGAGTTTTATAGCCACTATCTCTTATATAACAAATATACAAGCAGCTGGAACCATTTTACAGCCGCCACTTTGAGTTTTATAGCCGCCAGTTCTGATATAAAGTCTTCCAGCAGCTTCGGAACCATTGTCAAGCCCCCATTTTGAGTTTTATAGCCGCCATTCTTATATAACAGCTATGCTAGCTGCTGGAACCATTCTACAGCCGCCAATTTGGGTTTTATAGCCGCTATCTCTTATATAACTGCTATAGAAGCACATGAAACTATTCTACAGCCGCCATTTTGAGTTATATAGCCGCCATCCCTGATATAACAGTCATACAAGCAGCTGGAACTATTCTACAGCCGCCATTTTGAATTTTATAGCCGCCATCTTTTATATAACAGCTATACAAGCAGCTGGAACCTTCTGCAGCCGCCATTTTGAGTTTATAGCCGCCATCCCTGATATAACAGTCATACCAGCAGCTGGAACCATTCTATACCCCCCATTTTTGAGTTTTATAGCCTCCATCTCTTTTATAACAGCTATACAAGCTGCTGGAACCATTCTACAGCCGCCATTTTTGAGTTTATAGCTGCCATGCCGTATATAACCTCTATACCCCTAGCTGCTGGACCCATTCCACAGCCGCCATTTTCGAGTTGTATAGCCGCCATCTCTTTTATAACAGCTATACAAGCTGCTGGAACCATTCTACAGCCGCCATTTTGAGTTTTATAGCTGCCATCCCTGATATAACTGTCATACAAGCAGCTGAAACCATTCTGTAGCCCCCATTTTTGAGTTTTATAGCCGCCATCTTATATAACAGCTATACAGCCACCATTTTGAGTTATATAGCCGCCATCCCTGATATAACAGCTATACAAGCAGCTGGAACCATTCTACAGCCGCCATTTTGAGTTTTATAGCCGCCATCTCTTATAGAACAACTATACAAGCAGCTGGAACCATTCTACAGCCGCCACTTTGAGTTTTATAGCCGCCATCTCTGATATAAAAGTCATACAAGCAGCTGGAACCATTCTGTAGCCGCCATTTTGAGTATTATAGGCGCCATCTCTTATATAACAGCTATACTAGCTGCTGGACCCATTCTACAGCCGCCATTTTGAGTTTTATAGCCGCCATCTCTTTTATAACAGCTATACTAACTGTTGGAACCATTCTAAAGCCGCCATTTTGAGTTTTATAGCTGCCATCTCTTATATAACAGCTATACAAGCACCTGGAACCATTCTACAGCCGCCATTTTGATTTTTATAGCCGTTATCTTTTATATAACAGCTATACAAGCTGCTGGAACCATTCTACAGCCGCCATTTTGAGTTTTATAGCCGCCATCTCTTATGTAACAGCTATTCAAGCACCTGGAACCATTCTACAGCCGCCATTTTGAGTTTTATAGCCGCCATCCCTGATATAACAGCATACAAGCAGCTGGAACTGTTCCTACAGCCGCCATTTTGAGTTTTATAGCCGCCATCTCTTATATAACAGTTATCTATAACTGTTGGAACCATTATACAGCCGCCATTTCGAGTTTTATAGCTGCCATCCCTGGTATAACAGTCGTACAAGCAGCTGGAACCATTCTACAGACGCCATTTTTGAATTTTATAGCCGCCATCCTATATAACAGCTATACTAGCTGCTGGACCCATTCTACAGCCGCCATTTTGAGTTTTATAGCCGCTATCTCTTATATAACAGCTATACAAGCACATGGAACTATTCTACAGCCGCCATTTTGAGTGTTATAGCCGCCATCCCTTGATATAACAATCATACAAGCAGCTGGAACTATTCTACAGCCGCCATTTTGAATTTTATAGCCGCCATCTCTTATATAACAGCTATACAAGCAGCTGGAATCATTCTACAGGCGCCATTTTGAGTTTTATAGCCGCTATCTCTTATATAACAGATATACAAGCAGCTGGAACCATTTTACAGCCGCCACTTTGAGTTTTATAGCCGCCATCCCTGATATAAAAGTCATACCAGCAGCTGGAACCATTCTGTAGCCCCCATTTTGAGTTTTATAGCCGCCATCTTATATAACAGCTATACTAGCTGCTGGAACCATTCTACAGCCGCCAATTTGGGTTTTTATAGCCGCTATCTCTTATATAACTGCTATAGAAGCAGCTGGAACTATTCTACAGCCGCCATTTTGAGTTATATAGCCGCCATCCCTGATATAACAGTCATACAAGCAGCTGGAACTATTCTACAGCCGCCATTTTGAATTTTATAGCCGCCATCTTTTATATAACAGCTATACAAGCAGCTGGAACCTTCTACAGCCGCCATTTTGAGTTTTATAGCCGCCATCCCTGATATAACAGTCATACCAGCAGCTGGAACCATTCTGTAGCCCCCATTTTGATTTTATAGCCGCCATCTTATATAACAGCTATACTAGCTGCTGGAACCATTCTACAGCCGCCATTTTGGGTTTTATAGCCGCTATCTCTTATATAACTGCTATAGAAGCACCTGGAACTATTCTACAGCCGCCATTTTGAGCTATATAGCCGCCATCCCTGATATAACAGCTATAAAAGCTGCTGGACCCATTCTACAGCCGCCATTTTGAGTTTTATAGCCGCCATCTCTTATATAACAGCTATGCAAGCAGCTGGAACCATTCTACAGCCGCCACTTTGAGTTTTATAGGCGCCATCTCTTATATAACAGCTATACTAACTGTTGGAACCATTCTACAGCCGCCATTTTGAGTTTTATAGCTGCCATCTCTTATATAACAGCTATACTAACTGTTGGAACCATTCTACAGCCGCCATTTTGAGTTTTATAGCCGCCATCTCTTATAGAACAACTATGCAAGCAGCTGGAAACATTCTACAGCCGCCACTTTGAGTTTTATAGCCGCCATCCCTGATATAAAAGTCATACAAGCTGCTGGAACCATTCTATAGCCGTCATTTTGAGTTTTATAGGCGCCATCTCTTATATAACAGCTATACTAGCTGCTGAACCCATTCTACAGCCGCCATTTTGAGTTTTATAGCCGCCATCTCTTTTATAACAGCTATACTAGCTGCTGGAACCATTCTACATTTTAGCCGCCATCTCTTATATAACAGTTATACAAGCACATGGAACCATTCTACAGCCGCCATTTTGAGTTTTTATATCTGCCATCTCTTATATAAACAGCTATACAAGCTGCTAAAACCATTCTACAGCCGCCATTTTGAGTTTTATAGCCGTTATTTCTTACATAACAGCTATACAAGCTGCTGGAACCATTCTACAGCCGCCATTTTGAGTTTTATCGCCGCCATCTCTTATATAACAGCTATACAAGCACCTGGAACCATTCTACAGCCGCCTTTTTGAGTTTTATAGCCGCCATCCATGATATAACAGTCATACAAGCAGCTGGAACTATTCTACAGCCGCCATTTTGAGTTTTATAGCCGCCATCCTTTATATAACAGCTATACTAGCTGCTAGACCCATTCTACAGCCGCCATTTTGAGTTTTTATAGCCGCCATCTTTTTTTATAACAGCTATACAAGCTGCTGGAACCATTCTACAGCCGCCATTTTGAGTTTTATAGCCGCCATCTCTTATATAACAGCTATACTAGCTGCTGGAACCATTCTACAGCCGCCATTTTGAGTTTTATAGCCACTATCTCTTATATACCAGCTATAAAAGCACCTGGAACTATTCTACAGCCGCCATTTTGAGTTTTATAGCCGCCATCCCTGATATAACAGTCAGACAAGCAGCTAAAAACCATTCTACAGCAGCCATTTTAAGTTTTATAGCCGCCATCTCTTATGTAACAGCTATACAAGCAGCTAGAATCATTCTACAGCCGCCATTTTGAGTTTTATAGCCGCCATCTCTTATATAACAACTATACAAGTAACAACTATACAAGCAGCTGGAACCATTCTACAGCCGCCATTTTGAGTTTTATAGCCGCCATCCCTGATATAAAAGTCATACAAGCAGCTGGAACCATTCTATAGCCGCCATTTTGAGTTTTATAAGCCGCCATCTCTTATATAACAGCTATACTAGCTGCTGGAACCATTCTACTGCCGCCATTTTGAGTTTTATAGCCGCCATCTCTTATATAACAGCTATACAAGCAGCTGGAACCATTCTACAGCCGCCACTTTGAGTTTTATAGGCGCCATCTCTTATATAACAGCTATACTAGCTGCTGGAACCATTCTACAGCCGCCATTTTGAGTTTTATAGCTGCCATCTCTTATATAACAGCTATACTAGCTGTTGGAACCATTCTACAGCCGCCATTTTGAGTTTTATAGCCGCCATCTCTTATATAACAGCTATACTAGCAGCTGGAACCATTCTACAGCCGCCATTTTGAGTTTTATAGCCGCCATCCCTGATATAACAGTCACACAAGCAGCTGGAACCATTCTATAGCCGCCATTTTGAGTTTTATAGCCGCCATCTCTTATATAACAGCTATACTAGCTGCTGGAACCATTCTACAGCCGCCATTTTGAGTTTTATAGCCGCCATCTCTTTTATAACAGCTATACTAGCTGCTGGAACCATTCTACAGCCGCCATTTTGAGTTTTATAGCCGCCATTCTTATATAACCGCTATACTAGCTGCTGGACCCATTCTACAGCCGCCATTTTGAGTTTTATAGCCGCCATCTCTTATATAACAGCTATACAAGCTGCTGGAACCATTCTACAGCCGCCATTTTGAGTTTTATAGCTGCCATCCCTGATATAACAGTCATACAAGCAGCTGGAACCATTCTACAGCCGCCATTTTGAGTTTTATAGCCGCCATCCTTGTATAACAGCTATACTAGCTGCTGGAACCATTCTACAGCTGCCATTTTGAGTTTTATAGCCGCCATCTCTTTTATAACAGCTATACAAGCTGCTGGAACCATTCTACAGCCGCCATTTTGAGTTTTATAGCCGCCATTCTTATATAACAGCTATACTAGCTGCTGGAACCATTCTACAGCCGCCATTTTGAGTTTTATAGCCGCCATCTCTTATATAACAGCTATACAAGCAGCTGGAACCATTCTACAGCCGCCATTTTGAGTTTTATAGCCGCTATCTCTTATATAACAGCTATACAAGCTGCTGGAACCATTCTACAGCCGCCATTTTGAGTTTTATAGCCGCCATCTCTTATATAACAGCTATACAAGCTGCTGGAACCATTCTACAGCCGCCATTTTGAGTTTTATAGCCGCCATCTCTTATATAACAGCTGTACAAGCTGCTGGAACCATTCTACAGCCGCCATTTTGAGTTTTATAGCCGCCATCTCTTATATAACAGCTATACAAGCAGCTGGAACCATTCTACAGCCGCCATTTTGAGTTTTATAGCCGCCATCTCTTATATAACAGTTATACAAGCAGCTGGAACCATTCTACAGCCGCCATTTTGAGTTTTATAGCCGCCATCTCTTATATAACAGCTATACAAGCTGCTGGAACCATTCTACAGCCGCCATTTTGAGTTTTATAGCCGTCATTTCTTATATAACAGCTATACAAGCTGCTGGAACCATTCTACAGCCGCCATTTTGAGTTTTATAGCCGCCATCTCTTATATAACAGCTATACAAGCAGCTGGAACCATTCTACAGCCGCCATTTTGAGTTTTATAGCCGCCATCCCTGATATAACAGCTATACAAGCAGCTGGAACCATTCTACAGCCGCCATTTTGAGTTTTATAGCCGCCATCTCTTATATAACAGCTATACTAGCTGCTGGAACCATTCTACAGCCGCCATTTTGTTTTATAGCCGCCATCCCTGATATAAAAGTATACCAGCAGCTGGAACCATTCTGTAGCCCCCATTTTGAGTTTTATAGCCGCCATCTCTTATATAACAGCTATACTAGCTGCTGGAACCATTCTACAGCCGCCATTTTGAGTTTTATAGCCGCCCTCTCTTATATAACAGCTATACAAGCTGCTGGAACCATTCTACAGCCGCCATTTTGAGTTTTATAGCCGCCATCTCTTATATAACAGCTATACAAGCAGCTGGAACCATTCTACAGCCGCCATTTTGAGTTTTATAGCCGCCATCTCTTATATAACAGCTATACTAGCTGCTGGAACCATTCTACAGCCGCCATTTTGAGTTTTATAGCCGCCATCTCTTATATAACAGCTATACAAGCAGCTGGAACCATTCTACAGCCGCCATTTTGAGTTTTATAGCCGCCATCTCTTATATAACAGCTATACAAGCAGCTGGAACCATTCTACAGCCGCCATTTTGAGTTTTATAGCCGCCATCTCTTATATAACAGCTATAATAGCTGCTGGAACCATTCTACAGCCGCCATTTTGAGTTTTATAGCTGCCATCTCTTATATAACAGCTATACTAAGCTGCTGGAACCATTCTACAGCCGCCATTTTGAGTTTTATAGCTGCCATCCCTGATATAACAGTCATACAAGCAGCTGGAACCATTCTACAGCCGCCATTTTGAGTTTTATAGCCGCCATCTTATATAACAGCTATACAAGCAGCTGGAACCATTCTACAGCCGCTATTTTGAGTTTTATAGCCGCCATCTCCTATATAACAGCTACACTAGCTAGATGGTATCTTTCACTCGTTGCAGAGAACGGACGTGTTTTTTTGCGCTTATCAACTTTTATTTTTTCTCGCGATTAACTTCCTTTTTATAACTTATTAATAAATTCATTACCGGCTAATATTTCCAGCATCCGAATTTTATTTTCATTTCGCGAATTCTTGCTGTCGCTTTTGTGCATTTGTTTAAATTTGTTGTTTTGTTTATCTCTTTTTGCTTTTGTGTTGTTACCGTTTTAACTAACTCTCGCGCTCTTGCGTACAAATTGTTATTGCATGTGTTCAATTTGACGCGCTCTCCCGCTCTTTCCTATTCTTGTTTGATTTGCGCTTTCGTCTTTTGCCTACCCGCGACTCTGTGATACGTGTTTTTGTTTTTGTGTATTTTTGTAATTTCTTTTCTTTAGTTGTGAAGGCTTACTCTGCACATTAACCCTTGTGTCAGTACTGGTCAGTATATTCTTATACACAGATTTTTAACATTTAGAATTTTTTATTTTTTTGTATTTTCCTTTTTTAATTAAATTAATTAAATTTTGATAAAATGGTTGTCTGCTCAAAAATAATTGCATAATTCCAGCTGCTTGTATAGCTGTTTTAAAAAAAAAGGGGGGGGGGCAATCCATTTGTTTATTTTAATATTATATAGGGGGGGGGGAAAAAAAAAAAAAATTGGGGTAGAATAGAATGGGTAGAGTAGATAGTTTTTATATAAGGGATGGCGGTTTTATATAAGAGATGGCGGCTTAATAGTTCCGGCTGCTTGTATAGCTGTTATTTTAGGGAGCGGCTATAAAACTCAAAAATGGCGGCTGTAGAATGGTTCCAGCAGCTAGTATAGCTGTTATATAAGAGATGGCGGCTATAAAACTCAAAATGGCGGCTGTAGAATGGTTCCAGCAGCTTGTATAGCTGTTATATAAGAGATGGCGGCTATAAAACTCAAAATGGCGGCTGTAGAATGGTTCCAGCTGCTTGTATAGCTGTTATATAAAAGATGGCGGCTATAAAACTCAAAATGGCGGCTGTAGAATGGTTCCAGCAGCTAGTATAGCTGTTATATAAGAGATGGCGGCTATAAAACTCAAAATGGCGGCTGTAGAATGGTTCCAGCTGCTTGTATGACTGTTATATCAGGGATGGCGGCTATAAAACTCAAAATGGCGGCTGTAGAATGGTTCCAGCAGCTAGTATAGCTGTTATAAAAGAGATGGCGGCTATAAAACTCAAAATGGCGGCTGTAGAATGGTTCCAGCAGCTAGTATAGCTGTTATATAAGGGATGGCGGCTATAAAACTCAAAATGGCGGCTGTAGAATGGTTCCAGCAGCTAGTATAGCTGTTATATAAGAGATGGCGGCTATAAAACTCAAAATGGCGGCTGTAGAATGGTTCCAGCAGCTTAGTATAGCTGTTATATAAGAGATGGCGGCTATAAAACTCAAAATGGCGGCTGTAGAATGGTTCCAGCAGCTAGTATAGCTGTTATATAAGAGATGGCGGCTATAAAACTCAAAATGGCGGCTGTAGAATGGTTCCAGCAGCTAGTATAGCTGTTATATAAGAGATGGCGGCTATAAAACTCAAAATGGCGGCTGTAGAATGGTTCCAGCAGCTAGTATAGCTGTTATATAAGAGATGGCGGCTATAAAACTCAAAATGGCGGCTGTAGAATGGTTCCAGCAGCTAGTATAGCTGTTATATAAGAGATGGCGGCTATAAAACTCAAAATGGCGGCTGTAGAATGGTTCCAGCAGCTAGTATAGCTGTTGTTATATAAGAGATGGCAGCTATAAAACTCAAAATGGCGGCTGTAGAATGGTTCCAGCAGCTAGTATAGCTGTTATATAAGAGATGGCGGCTATAAAACTCAAAATGGCGGCTGTAGAATGGTTCCAGCAGCTAGTATAGCTGTTATATAAGAGATGGCGGCTATAAAACTCAAAATGGCGGCTGTAGAATGGTTCCAGCAGCTAGTATGACTGTTATATAAGGGATGGCGGCTATAACTCAAAAATGGCGGCTATAAAACTCAAAATGGCGGCTGTAGAATGGTTCCAGCAGCTAGTATAGCTGTTATATAAGAGATGGCGGCTATAAAACTCAAAATGGCGGCTGTAGAATGGTTCCAGCAGCTTGTATGACTGTTATATCAGGGATGGCGGCTATAAAACTCAAAATGGCGGCTGTAGAATGGTTCCAGCAGCTAGTATAGCTGTTATATAAGAGATGGCGGCTATAAAACTCAAAATGGCGGCTGTAGAATGGTTCCAGCAGCTAGTATAGCTGTTATATAAGAGATGGCGGCTATAAAACTCAAAATGGCGGCTGTAGAATGGTTCCAGCAGCTAGTATAGCTGTTATATAAGAGATGGCGGCTATAAAACTCAAAATGGGGGCTGTAGAATGGTTCCAGCAGCTAGTATAGCTGTTATATAAGAGATGGCGGCTATAAAACTCAAAATGGCGGCTGTAGAATGGTTCCAGCAGCTAGTATAGCTGTTATATAAGAGATGGCGGCTATAAAACTCAAAATGGCGGCTGTAGAATGGTTCCAGCTGCTTGTATAGCTGTTATATCAAGAGATGGCGGCTATAAAACTCAAAATGGCGGCTGTAGAATGGTTCCAGCAGCTAGTATAGCTGTTATATAAGAGATGGCGGCTATAAAACTCAAAATGGCGGCTGTAGAATGGTTCAAGCAGCTATAGCTGTTATATAGGGGCTATAAACTGTTATATAAGAGATGGCGGCTATAAAACTCAAAATGGCGGCTGTAGAATGGTTTCCAGCAGCTAGTATAGCTGTTATATAAGAGATGGCGGCTATAAAACTCAAAATGGCGGCTGTAGAATGGTTCCAGCAGCTAGTATAGCTGTTATATAAGAGATGGCGGCTATAAAACTCAAAATGGCGGCTGTAGAATGGTTCCAGCAGCTAGTATAGCTGTTATATAAGAGATGGCGGCTATAAAACTCAAAATGGCGGCTGTAGAATGGTTCCAGCAGCTAGTATAGCTGTTATATAAGGGATGGCGGCTATAAAACTCAAAATGGCGGCTGTAGAATGGTTCCAGCTGCTAGTATAGCTGTTATATAAGAGATGGCGGCTATAAAACTCAAAATGGCGGCTGTAGAATGGTTCCAGCAGCTAGTATAGCTGTTATATAAGAGATGGCGGCTATAAAACTCAAAATGGCGGCTGTAGAATGGTTCCAGCAGGTAGTATAGCTGTTATATAAGAGATGGCGGCTATAAAACTCAAAATAGCGGCTGTAGAATGGTTCCAGCAGCTAGTATAGCTGTTATATAAGAGATGGCGGCTATAAAACTCAAAATGGCGGTAGAATGGTTCCAGAATATAAGAGATGGCGGCTATAAACTCATCAAATGGCGGCTGTAGAATGGTTCCAGCAGTAGTATAGCTGTTATATAAGAGATGGCGGCTATAAAACTCAAAATGGCGGCTGTAGAATGGTTCCAGCAGCTAGTATAGCTGTTATATAAGAGATGGCGGCTATAAAACTCAAAATGGCGGCTGTAGAATGGTTCCAGCAGCTAGTATAGCTGTTATATAAGAGATGGCGGCTATAAAACTCAAAATGGCGGCTGTGAGAATGGTTCCAGCAGCTAGTATAGCTGTTATATAAGAGATGGCGGCTATAAAACTCAAAATGGCGGCTGTAGAATGGTTCCAGCAGCTAGTATAGCTGTTATATAAGAGATGGCGGCTATAAAACTCAAAATGGCGGCTGTAGAATGGTTCCAGCAGCTAGTATAGCTGTTATATAAGAGATGGCGGCTATAAAACTCAAAATGGCGGCTGTAGAATGGTTCCAGCAGCTTGTATAGCTGTTATATAAGAGATGGCGGCTATAAAACTCAAAATGGCGGCTGTAGAATGGTTCCAGCAGCTAGTATAGCTGTTATATAAGAGATGGCGGCTATAAAACTCAAAATGGCGGCTGTAGAATGGTTCCAGCAGCTAGTATAGCTGTTATATAAGAGATGGCGGCTATAAAACTCAAAATGGCGGCTGTAGAATGGTTCCATTTAAGGGCTATAAAACTCAAAATGGCGGCTGTAGAATGGTTCCAGCAGTATGTTATATAAGGGATGGCGGCTATAAAACTCAAAATGGCGGCTGTAGAATGGTTCCAGCAGCTTGTATAGCTGTTATATAAGGGATGGCGGCTATAAAACTCAAAATGGCGGCTGTAGAATGGTTCCAGCAGCTAGTATAGCTGTTATATAAGAGATGGCGGCTATAAAACTCAAAATGGCGGCTGTAGAATGGTTCCAGCAGCTAGTATAGCTGTTATATAAGAGATGGCGGCTATAAAACTCAAAATGGCGGCTGTAGAATGGTTCAAGGTAAATGGTTCCAGCAGCTAGTATAGCTGTTATATAAGAGATGGCGGCTATAAAACTCAAAATGGCGGCTGTAGAATGGTTCCAGCAGCTAGTATAGCTGTTATATAAGAGATGGCGGCTATAAAACTCAAAATGGCGGCTGTAGAATGGTTCCAGCAGCTTGTATAGCTGTTATATAAGAGATGGCGGCTATAAAACTCAAAATGGCGGCTGTAGAATGGTTCCAGCAGCTTGTATAGCTGTTATATAAGAGATGGCGGCTATAAAACTCAAAATGGCGGCTGTAGAATGGTTCCAGCAGCTAGTATAGCTGTTATATAAGAGATGGCGGCTATAAAACTCAAAATGGCGGCTGTAGAATGGTTCCAGCAGCTAGTATAGCTGTTATATAAGAGATGGCGGCTATAAAACTCAAAATGGCGGCTGTAGAATGGTTCCAGCAGCTAGTATAGCTGTTATATAAGAGATGGCGGCTATAAAACTCAAAATGGCGGCTGTAGAATGGTTCCAGCAGCTAGTATAGCTGTTATATAAGAGATGGCGGCTATAAAACTCAAAATGGCGGCTGTAGAATGGTTCCAGCAGCTAGTATAGCTGTTATATAAGAGATGGCGGCTATAAAACTCAAAATGGCGGCTGTAGAATGGTTCCAGCAGCTAGTATAGCTGTTATATAAGAGATGGCGGCTATAAAACTCAAAATGGCGGCTGTAGAATGGTTCCAGCAGCTAGTATAGCTGTTATATAAGAGATGGCGGCTATAAAACTCAAAATGGCGGCTGTAGAATGGTTCCAGCAGCTAGTATAGCTGTTATATAAGAGATGGCGGCTATAAAACTCAAAATGGCGGCTGTAGAATGGTTCCAGCAGCTAGTATAGCTGTTATATAAGAGATGGCGGCTATAAAACTCAAAATGGCGGCTGTAGAATGGTTCCAGCAGCTAGTATAGCTGTTATATAAGAGATGGCGGCTATAAAACTCAAAATGGCGGCTGTAGAATGGTTCCAGCAGCTAGTATAGCTGTTATATAAGAGATGGCGGCTATAAAACTCAAAATGGCGGCTGTAGAATGGTTCCAGCAGCTAGTATAGCTGTTATATAAGAGATGGCGGCTATAAAACTCAAAATGGCGGCTGTAGAATGGTTCCAGCAGCTAGTATAGCTGTTATATAAGAGATGGCGGCTATAAAACTCAAAATGGCGGCTGTAGAATGGTTCCAGCAGCTTGTAGTATATACTGTTATATAAGAGATGGCGGCTATAAAACTCAAAATGGCGGCTGTAGAATGGTTCCAGCAGCTAGTATAGCTGTTATATAAGAGATGGCGGCTATAAAACTCAAAATGGCGGCTGTAGAATGGTTCCAGCAGCTAGTATAGCTGTTATATAAGAGATGGCGGCTATAAAACTCAAAATGGCGGCTGTAGAATGGTTCCAGCAGCTAGTATAGCTGTTATATAAGAGATGGCGGCTATAAAACTCAAAATGGCGGCTGTAGAATGGTTCCAGCAGCTAGTATAGCTGTTATATAAGAGATGGCGGCTATAAAACTCAAAATGGCGGCTGTAGAATGGTTCCAGCAGCTAGTATAGCTGTTATATAAGAGATGGCGGCTATAAAACTCAAAATGGCGGCTGTAGAATGGTTCCAGCAGCTAGTATAGCTGTTATATAAGAGATGGCGGCTATAAAACTCAAAATGGCGGCTGTAGAATGGTTCCAGCAGCTAGTATGCTGTTATATAAGAGGATGGCGGCTATAAAACTCAAAATGGCGGCTGTAGAATGGTTCCAGCAGCTAGTATAGCTGTTATATAAGAGATGGCGGCTATAAAACTCAAAATGGCGGCTGTAGAATGGTTCCAGCAGCTAGTATAGCTGTTATATAAGAGATGGCGGCTATAAAACTTCAAAATGGCGGCTGTAGAATGGTTCAGCAGCAGCTAGTATAGCTGTTATATAAGAGATGGCGGCTATAAAACTCAAAATGGCGGCTGTAGAATGGTTCCAGCAGCTTGTATAGCTGTTATATAAGAGATGGCGGCTATAAAACTCAAAATGGCGGCTGTAGAATGGTTCCAGCAGCTAGTATAGCTGTTATATAAGAGATGGCGGCTATAAAACTCAAAATGGCGGCTGTAGAATGGTTCCAGCAGCTAGTATAGCTGTTATATAAGAGATGGCGGCTATAAAACTCAAAATGGCGGCTGTAGAATGGTTCCAGCAGCTAGTATAGCTGTTATATAAGAGATGGCGGCTATAAAACTCAAAATGGCGGCTGTAGAATGGTTCCAGCAGCTAGTATAGCTGTTATATAAGAGATGGCGGCTATAAAACTCAAAATGGCGGCTGTAGAATGGTTCCAGCAGCTAGTATAGCTGTTATATAAGAGATGGCGGCTATAAAACTCAAAATGGCGGCTGTAGAATGGTTCCAGCAGCTAGTATAGCTGTTATATAAGAGATGGCGGCTATAAAACTCAAAATGGCGGCTGTAGAATGGTTCCAGCAGCTAGTATAGCTGTTATATAAGAGATGGCGGCTATAAAACTCAAAATGGCGGCTGTAGAATGGTTCCAGCAGCTAGTATAGCTGTTATATAAGAGATGGCGGCTATAAAACTCAAAATGGCGGCTGTAGAATGGTTCCAGCAGCTAGTATAGCTGTTATATAAGAGAGGTATGGCGGCTATAAAACTCAAAATGGCGGCTGTAGAATGGTTCCAGCAGCTAGTATAGCTGTTATATAAGAGATGGCGGCTATAAAACTCAAAATGGCGGCTGTAGAATGGTTCCAGCAGCTAGTATAGCTGTTATATAAGAGATGGCGGCTATAAAACTCAAAATGGCGGCTGTAGAATGGTTCCAGCAGCTAGTATAGCTGTTATATAAGGGATGGCGGCTATAAAACTCAAAATGGCGGCTGTAGAATGGTTCCAGCAGCTAGTATAGCTGTTATATAAGAGATGGCGGCTATAAAACTCAAAATGGCGGCTGTAGAATGGTTCCAGCAGCTAGTATAGCTGTTATATAAGAGATGGCGGCTATAAAACTCAAAATGGCGGCTGTAGAATGGTTCCAGCAGCTAGTATAGCTGTTATATAAGAGATGGCGGCTATAAAACTCAAAATGGCGGCTGTAGAATGGTTCCAGCAGCTAGTATAGCTGTTATATAAGAGATGGCGGCTATAAAACTCAAAATGGCGGCTGTAGAATGGTTCCAGCAGCTTGTATAGCTGTTATATAAGAGATGGCGGCTATAAAACTCAAAATGGCGGCTGTAGAATGGTTCCAGCAGCTAGTATAGCTGTTATATAAGAGATGGCGGCTATAAAACTCAAAATGGCGGCTGTAGAATGGTTCCAGCAGCTAGTATAGCTGTTATATAAGAGATGGCGGCTATAAAACTCAAAATGGCGGCTGTAGAATGGTTCCAGCAGCTAGTATAGCTGTTATATAAGAGATGGCGGCTATAAAACTCAAAATGGCGGCTGTAGAATGGTTCCAGCAGCTAGTATAGCTGTTATATAAGAGATGGCGGCTATAAAACTCAAAATGGCGGCTGTAGAATGGTTCCAGCAGCTAGTATAGCTTTTATATAAGAGATGGCGGCTATAAAACTCAAAATGGCGGCTGTAGAATGGTTCCAGCAGCTAGTATAGCTGTTATATAAGAGATGGCGGCTATAAAACTCAAAATGGCGGCTGTAGAATGGTTCCAGCAGGTAGTATAGCTGTTATATAAGAGATGGCGGCTATAAAACTCAAAATGGCGGCTGTAGAATGGTTCCAGCAGCTAGTATAACTGTTATATAAGGGATGGCGGCTATAAAACTCAAAATGGCGGCTGTAGAATGGTTCCAGCAGCTAGTATAGCTGTTATATAAGAGATGGCGGCTATAAAACTCAAAATGGCGGCTGTAGAATGGTTCCAGCAGCTAGTATAGCTGTTATATAAGAGATGGCGGCTATAAAACTCAAAATGGCGGCTGTAGAATGGTTCCAGCAGCTAGTATAGCTGTTATATAAGAGATGGCGGCTATAAAACTCAAAATGGCGGCTGTAGAATGGTTCCAGCAGCTAGTATAGCTGTTATATAAGAGATGGCGGCTATAAAACTCAAAATGGCGGCTGTAGAATGGTTCCAGCAGCTAGTATAGCTGTTATATAAGAGATGGCGGCTATAAAACTCAAAATGGCGGCTGTAGAATGGTTTCAAGCTGGTATGGCTGTTTTATATAGGGATGGCGGCTATAAAACTCAAAATGGCGGCTGTAGAATGGTTCCAGCAGCTAGTATAGCTGTTTATAAGAGATGGCGGCTATAAAACTCAAAATGGCGGCTGTAGAATGGTTCCAGCAGCTAGTATAGCTGTTATATAAGAGATGGCGGCTATAAAACTCAAAATGGCGGCTGTAGAATGGTTCCAGCAGCTAGTATAGCTGTTATATAAGAGATGGCGGCTATAAAACTCAAAATGGCGGCTGTAGAATGGTTCCAGCTGCTTGTATGAGCTGTTATATAAGGGATGGCGGCTATAAAACTCAAATGGTTTTTATAAATCAAAATGGCGGCTGTAGAATGGTTCCAGCAGCTAGTATAGCTGTTATATAAGAGATGGCGGCTATAAAACTCAAAATGGCGGCTGTAGAATGGTTCCAGCAGCTAGTATAGCTGTTATATAAGAGATGGCGGCTATAAAACTCAAAATGGCGGCTGTAGAATGGTTCCAGCAGCTTGTATAGCTGTTATATAAGAGATGGCGGCTATAAAACTCAAAATGGCGGCTGTAGAATGGTTCCAGCAGCTAGTATAGCTGTTATATAAGAGATGGCGGCTATAAAACTCAAAATGGCGGCTGTAGAATGGTTCCAGCAGCTAGTATAGCTGTTATATAAGAGATGGCGGCTATAAAACTCAAAATGGCGGCTGTAGAATGGTTCCAGCAGCTAGTATAGCTGTTATATAAGAGATGGCGGCTATAAAACTCAAAATGGCGGCTGTAGAATGGTTCCAGCAGCTAGTATAGCTGTTATATAAGAGATGGCGGCTATAAAACTCAAAATGGCGGCTGTAGAATGGTTCCAGCAGCTAGTATAGCTGTTATATAAGAGATGGCGGCTATAAAACTCAAAATGGCGGCTGTAGAATGGTTCCAGCAGCTAGTATAGCTGTTATATAAGAGATGGCGGCTATAAAACTCAAAATGGCGGCTGTAGAATGGTTCCAGCAGCTTGTATAGCTGTTATATAAGAGATGGCGGCTATAAAACTCAAAATGGCGGCTGTAGAATGGTTCCAGCAGCTAGTATAGCTGTTATATAAGAGATGGCGGCTATAAAACTCAAAATGGCGGCTGTAGAATGGTTCCAGCAGCTTGTATATAGCTGTTATATAAGAGATGGCGGCTATAAAACTCAAAATGGCGGCTGTAGAATGGTTCCAGCAGCTAGTATAGCTGTTATATAAGAGATGGCGGCTATAAAACTCAAAATGGCGGCTGTAGAATGGTTCCAGCAGCTAGTATAGCTGTTATATAAGAGATGGCGGCTATAAAACTCAAAATGGCGGCTGTAGAATGGTTCCAGCAGCTAGTATAGCTGTTATATAAGAGATGGCGGCTATAAAACTCAAAATGGCGGCTGTAGAATGGTTCCAGCAGCTAGTATAGCTGTTATATAAGAGATGGCGGCTATAAAACTCAAAATGGCGGCTGTAGAATGGTTCCAGCAGCTAGTATAGCTGTTATATAAGAGATGGCGGCTATAAAACTCAAAATGGCGGCTGTAGAATGGTTCCAGCAGCTAGTATAGCTGTTATATAAGAGATGGCGGCTATAAAACTCAAAATGGCGGCTGTAGAATGGTTCCAGCAGCTAGTATAGCTGTTATATAAGAGATGGCGGCTATAAAACTCAAAATGGCGGCTGTAGAATGGTTCCAGCAGCTAGTATAGCTGTTATATAAGAGATGGCGGCTATAAAACTCAAAATGGGGTGTATGGCGTTAAAACTCAAAATGGCGGCTGTAGAATGGTTCCAGCAGCTAGTATAGCTGTTATATAAGAGATGGCGGCTATAAAACTCAAAATGGCGGCTGTAGAATGGTTCCAGCAGCTAGTATAGCTGTTATATAAGAGATGGCGGCTATAAAACTCAAAATGGCGGCTGTAGAATGGTTCCAGCAGCTAGTATAGCTGTTATATAAGAGATGGCGGCTATAAAACTCAAAATGGCGGCTGTAGAATGGTTCCAGCAGCTTAGTATAGCTGTTATATAAGAGATGGCGGCTATAAAACTCAAAATGGCGGCTGTAGAATGGTTCCAGCAGCTTGTATAGCTGTGTTATATAAGAGATGGCGGCTATAAAACTCAAAATGGCGGCTGTAGAATGGTTCCAGCAGCTAGTATAGCTGTTATATAAGAGATGGCGGCTATAAAACTCAAAATGGCGGCTGTAGAATGGTTCCAGCAGCTAGTATAGCTGTTATATAAGAGATGGCGGCTATAAAACTCAAAATGGCGGCTGTAGAATGGTTCCAGCAGCTAGTATAGCTGTTATATAAGAGATGGCGGCTATAAAACTCAAAATGGCGGCTGTAGAATGGTTCCAGCAGCTAGTATAGCTGTTATATAAGAGATGGCGGCTATAAAACTCAAAATGGCGGCTGTAGAATGGTTCCAGCAGCTAGTATAGCTGTTATATAAGAGATGGCAGCTATAAAACTCAAAATGGCGGCTGTAGAATGGTTCCAGCAGCTAGTATAGCTGTTATATAAGAGATGGCGGCTATAAAACTCAAAATGGCGGCTGTAGAATGGTTCCAGCAGCTAGTATAGCTGTTATATAAGAGATGGCGGCTATAAAACTCAAAATGGCGGCTGTAGAATGGTTCCAGCAGCTAGTATAGCTGTTATATAAGAGATGGCGGCTATAAAACTCAAAATGGCGGCTGTAGAATGGTTCCAGCAGCTAGTATAGACTGTTATATAAGAGATGGCGGCTATAAAACTCAAAATGGCGGCTGTAGAATGGTTCCAGCAGCTAGTATAGCTGTTATATAAGAGATGGCGGCTATAAAACTCAAAATGGCGGCTGTAGAATGGTTCCAGCAGCTAGTATAGCTGTTATATAAGAGATGGCGGCTATAAAACTCAAAATGGCGGCTGTAGAATGGTTCCAGCAGCTTTGTATAGCTGTTATATAAGAGATGGCGGCTATAAAACTCAAAATGGCGGCTGTAGAATGGTTCCAGCAGCTAGTATAGCTGTTATATAAGAGATGGCGGCTATAAAACTCAAAATGGCGGCTGTAGAATGGTTCCAGCAGCTAGTATAGCTGTTATATAAGAGATGGCGGCTATAAAACTCAAAATGGCGGCTGTAGAATGGTTCCAGCAGCTAGTATAGCTGTTATATAAGAGATGGCGGCTATAAAACTCAAAATGGCGGCTGTAGAATGGTTCCAGCAGCTAGTATAGCTGTTATATAAGAGATGGCGGCTATAAAACTCAAAATGGCGGCTGTAGAATGGTTCCAGCAGCTAGTATAGCTGTTATATAAGAGATGGCGGCTATAAAACTCAAAATGGCGGCTGTAGAATGGTTCCAGCAGCTAGTATAGCTGTTATATAAGGGATGGCGGCTATAAAACTCAAAATGGCGGCTGTAGAATGGTTCCAGCAGCTAGTATAGCTGTTATATAAGAGATGGCGGCTATAAAACTCAAAATGGCGGCTGTAGAATGGTTCCAGCAGCTAGTATACTGTTTATAAGGGTTGGCGGCTTATAAAACTCAAAATGGCGGCTGTAAAATGGTTCCAGCTGCTTGTATGGCTGTTATATAAGGGATGGCGGCTATAAAACTCAAAATGGCGGCTGTAGAATGGTTCCAGCAGCTAGTATAGCTGTTATATAAGAGATGGCGGCTATAAAACTCAAAATGGCGGCTGTAGAATGGTTACAGCAGCTTGTATAGCTTTTATATAAGGGATGGCGGCTATAAAACTCAAAATGGCGGCTGTAGAATGGTTCCAGCAGCTAGTATAGCTGTTATATAAGAGATGGCGGCTATAAAACTCAAAATGGCGGCTGTAGAATGGTTCCAGCAGCTAGTATAGCTGTTATATAAGAGATGGCGGCTATAAAACTCAAAATGGCGGCTGTAGAATGGTTCCAGCAGCTAATATAGCTGTTATATAAGAGATGGCGGCTATAAAACTCAAAATGGCGGCTGTAGAATGGTTCCAGCAGCTGGTATAGTTGTTATATAAGAGTTGGCGGCTATAAAACTCAAAATGGCGGCTGTAGAATGGTTCCAGCAGCTAGTATAGCTGTTATATAAGAGATGGCGGTTGTTGGTGTTTAGATTATATAAAATAAGATAACATTAAGACAATTATAATATAGAACAAATGGAAATGTATGCCAATATAAGTATGTAACCCGATTATAGATATCGATGGCTCATCAGTCATAAGTAGATCTGATATGGTCAGCAGTTAACAATAAAGACCTAGTTCATCAAGTTGCTATAGTTAGCTATTATCAATAAAGACGTATTTTGCTGACCTAACACTATGTCGAACTATGCACTGGTGAGCTCTCTAGTTTTACTATAAAAGAAATGCATTATTCTTTGTAAGATCAGATACCAATTGTAGCTACATCGGGTGTGCATCGCTGTGTCTTTGGCCCCCATCTCTACCTTTGTAATCTCGCTCCGAAGTCCACCCAATTTATGTGTTGGTTGCGACGACTATTAGTCACTGGTTTATGTGCTAGTGCCTATTTGATTATAAATAAATAAACAATAATAAATTCAAGAAATACTAACGTCTTTCATTGAACATTTTGGTGACCCCGACATTGGCGGCTCCAAGTTGAAAGAATTACAGACTTGGTGGAACCGTCATCAAGTGAGAATTGGTTTGGTTAACTCAGGCGACCAATCTCTCAACAACAAGGAAACTGGTCAACTAGGCGACTACTTTCTTTGCACGCTTTGGACACAGAACAATCCTAAGCGAGGGCACAAATTGATGAACATTTCACATCAATCTGGGGTCCCGACTAAAAACATCGCAATTGATTAACTTGGCAATCGTTGCGTAGCCACTTTGGCGACTAAAACAATTTATTGGAAAACTAGGAGTTAGTTTTCCGCAACAGGGTAGCAATTCATACCCATTGAATAAAAGTTGATCAACTAGGCGATCACTTTGGTAAATACAATTAACACGATTTGTGTCAACGAGGCGACCAAATCATAAAAAAAGTTATTTTCATAAAATAAAAAGTTTGATCAACTTATAAACTATATTGCATTCCTAAAAAAAAAAAAAAAACTGGCGTCAGCAATCTCTGACCTATTTAACTCGGTAAGAAACCCAGAAAAAAAAACCAAAAAAAAAATTTGGATTTAAAAAAAAATTTTTAAAAAAAAAAAAAAAAAAAAAAAAAAAAAAAAAAAAAAAAAAAAAAAAAAAAAAAAAAATAAAAAAAAAAAAAAAAAAAAAAATTAAAAAAAAAAAAAAAAAAAAAAAAAAAAAAAAAAAAAAAAAAAAAAATAATTTATTTCTTATTCTTATTTGTGCTACACTTGACCAATTTTAGGAACGAGTCGGAGCGTTCCCTGTCTTTGACAAAATAAATAAACTCCCATCGGGTCAAGTACAAGTACAAATAAGCAATTACATAAGAATATAAAAACATGGAGGAGTTTTATAAGCAGCAGACAGAACGAGGAGAAGCAATTCAGGCTTTCATTCGGAATACCAAAAAGGATTCGTTCGCCAGGAAAATGAAGCCATCTTATTTCGAGGAGAAACTTGAGCTCCTGGAATACATGTGGGAGAACTTCGAGAAAAGTCATAAGGAGTTATTGGACAAATTAAACAACGTGCCAACAGAAGATGACTACTTTGTAACGGACTATTTCAGCAAAATGAAGGCGGTTGTAACTAACATAGTGGAAGATTGGAAGGACCATTTGGCAAAGATAAAATTAGAGAGACAAGCTCGCCAACGAGAAGAAGAGCGAGCCGGGATCAAACCACTGGTTCGCAAACAAAGTGCGCTGCTGGATTCATTGTCCAGGACATTAAGTCAAATTGTGCCTGAAGAAAAAATGAACTACAAATCAGTAGTCGACAAATTATGGAGGCAAATTGAAGAAATCCATTATGAGATTCATCGGCTAGCGGAAAATCCAGCCGAAGCAGGATATAATATATCTACGTTTGTAGCCGCAGAAAATACAATGCTAAAATTCTGTGTGGCACCAGTAGAAAATGTAGTAATACAATCACCGCCTGTATTGCAATCAATACAATCATTGCAATTACCCAAAATTCCCATTCCAAAATTTGATGGGGATTACCTGAAATGGCAACAATTTCATGACATCTATAAAAAGGTGGTTCATGAGTCAAATGTATCCACAATAGAGAAAATGTGGTACTTAAAATCAAACCTTTCTGGAGAAGCAGAGAGATTGATACGGCACCTGGAATTAACAGAAGCCAATTACAACACTGCTTGGTCAGTGTTGCAGGAACGATTTAATAATAAAAGAGTTCTAGTAACAGCCATACTGGCAAAGCTGTTTGATCACCCAAATGTGGGAAATGACGCAGCTTCTATAAAGAATTTGCATGATAATATTTTTGAATCATTGCAAGCTTTAAAAAATGTAGGCGTTAATATGGAATCGTCAGATGCTGTCATAATGTTTCATATGACAAGGAAATTGGATAGATTCAACCACGCACTATATGAGCAATCTCTGTCCAACACCAGGGAGCTACAGGAAGTAAAGGATTTCCTATCATTCTTGGAACAGCGCTTCCTAACATTAGAGGCGATTGGGAAACCAAGAATTGACAATCGCAGCATTGAAAAACTAAACCCAAGGAAGACATGCGCGGCAGCATTTGGGACAAACAGTTCCTTGTGTGCTTTCTGCGAGAAGGCAAAGCACAAACTCTTCCAATGTGAAAAGTTTAAAATGAAATCCGCAGCAGAGCGGCTTAATTGGGTACAGAGACACAAATTGTGTGTCAATTGCTTCAAGCCGGACCATATGGCTAAAAATTGCTCTTGGAGGGGATGCTTCAAATGCGATAAAAAACATAACACAATGTTGCATTTAGAAACAGGCAACCAAGTTGCTACATCTGCGTCTGCAGTTTCTGCTTATGGAATTAGCAGAAAATACACTCTATTGGCAACGGCCAAGGTAGTGGTGAAAGGGATCAATGAAAGGAAAGGAGAGTTTCGAGCACTCCTAGATAGCGGCTCACAAGTAAACCTCGTCTCAGAGAGGCTAGTAAAGAAGTTATCGTTAAAAATTAACGAGACTCATGTGCACATAAATGGAGTGGGTGGTCAACCACAGATAAGCAAGGCGCGAGTAAGCTTGGTTGTACGGTCAAGATACAACAAGTTCGCAATGCTAGTTGAGGCATTTGTATTGCCACACATAATAGGTGACCAACCTACAGAACAAATAACGCAGAAAGTCAAATTGCCAGACAACATTCAATTAGCTGACCCAACATTTGATAAACCAGGAAAAATTGATATGCTGTTGGGAGCTGATAATCACTATGCTATACTGCTACCAGAAAGAAGACGGGGCAATCGAAACCGTCCAACATTACAAAATTCAGAGTTTGGATGGATTATTGCTGGCAGAATTAATATGTCAACGTCAGCTTCAATCACATGTATGGTAGGCATGACGAATCCAGAGGAATCTCTAGAAAGATTCTGGCAGCTAGACACACTAGAGCCAATGAAACGGTACAAGAGTCCGGAGGAAGAGTATTGTGAAAAATTCTTCCTCGATAACCTACACACGGCGGCGGACAATCGACTAATTGTAAAGCTTCCATTTGCTGAAGAGGCTTCATCTCTTGGAGAATCTCGGGAAGTAGCCATAAGAAGATTCATGTCGTTAGAGAGGCGAATGAGCCCTGACATAAAAAAGGAGTATGTAAAATTTATGTCAGAATATGAACAGCTCGGACATATGAAGCAGGTAATGGTGGAACAAATTCCCAAAAACCATTACTTTATACCGCATCACTGTGTACTAAAGCCAGAAAGTACCACCACCAAGTTAAGAGTGGTATTTGATGCGTCCTGCAAAACGTCGTCAGGAAAATCACTGAACGACATTTTATATCCTGGACCAGTTGTACAGAGTCAACTCTTCTCAATTCTTCTGCGGTTCAGGACACACAAATATGTGTTCACTGCCGACATTGAAAAAATGTATCGTCAAGTTTGGATAAACCCTGCCGATCAATTCAATCAGATGATTGTGTGGAGAGAGGATCCAAGTCAAGAACTAAAGTTTTATCGTTTAAAAACGGTAACTTATGGAACCACATCAGCCCCATATCTAGCGACGAAGTGTCTGGAATATTTGGCACTGAAAAACATGGAAAAATTGTCGTCTGGAGCATTAGCATTAAAAAATGACTTTTATGTTGATGACTGTCTCACAGGAGCAGACAGTTTACCAGAAGCCCTGCAAATAAGACAAGAGCTGCTAGAAATCTTGAGACCTAAGGGTTTCAATCTACGAAAATGGTGTTCAAATAGCAGTCAGCTTCTAAAGGAAATTCCAAAGGAAGATACCATTGCTGACATCAATCTCGGTGACACACTGGAACAAACAAGTGTCAAAACATTGGGAATCATATGGGCACCCAAAGAAGATCAATTATGTGGAAAGGCTCAAAAACATACAAAAGGAATAACCAGAAGAGTGGTACTATCTGAAGTCGGTCAAATCTTCGATCCTCTAGGACTGTTCGCACCGGTAGTGGTAAGAGCGAAAATATTTCTTCAACATGTTGCTACCGAACGAATTGAGATGGATGGTGATCTGCCGCCGTATTTGGAGAAGCAATGGGAAGCCTACCGAGAGGATATACAGGCACTAAACCACATGAAAATTCCAAGGCATATTTTTGATGGCAAGGTTCCCACTACAAAGGAACTGCATACATTTGTTGATGCATCAGAAAAGGCTTATGGAGCGGCAGTTTATGTCCGATCAACCTTTAAAAATGGCCAAGTTTCGGTCAGATTGTTGTGCGCCAAGTCAAGAGTGGCTCCCCTTGAAAAGCAGACACTGCCCCGGCTGGAACTATGTGCAGCTGTACTTGGAGCTGAACTTACGGATAGAGTACGACAGGATCTTCAATTAGGATCGGAAAGTGTTGAATCATTTCTCTGGTCAGACTCAACAGTAGTACTCTCTTGGATTAATTCACGGGCATCACATTTCCACACTTTTGTGGCTAATCGGTTGACCAAAATACATGCAGTATCACATCCAAGGCAATGGCGTCATGTGTCATCAGCGCTCAACGCAGCAGATGTTCTGTCTCGAGGCATATCAGCAGCCCAGCTTAGCACACATACATTATGGTTATATGGACCACTATTTTTGCATGGACCACAACGTGGCTGGCCAGCACCATTTAAGCCTACAGAGCACACAATGGATACCGCTGAAAAGAAAACCAAGGTATTCAGCATGGTGACTGCCACTGCCAACAACACGAGTGAATGGATATATACGGTAAATCACAGAAATTCATTTTACCGGCTACAGCGAATAGTGGCGTATGTGCTACGGTTTTGTTACAAGCAGAACAAGAGACCAACGGCTCATTTAGAGTTGGAAGAGTTAGACCAAGCACGTAGAGTAATTATTAAGCAAATTCAAGAAACAGGATTTGCATATGAATTACGACACTTAAAGAAACGACCTGATCAACCGCTAGATCGCAAAAGCACGGTGGCAACATTGCCACTAATACTGGATGAACATTCAATCATACGAGTAGCAACTCGGCTGCAACAAGCACCAGTATCAATGGAAACAAGGAATCCATATCTCTTGCCGTATAATGATCCAGTGGTAAAAATGATACTACGGAAACTTCATGAAGAGAATCTTCATTGTGGACATGAGGCATTGCGCGGAATAGCTCGGCAACAGTACCACATCATCAAGGTGAAACCAATGGTCCGGAATGTGATCCAGGGCTGCGTAGTATGCACCAAGCACCGGCCTCAGTTCTTCAAACAAGTCATGGGCGACTTACCTGAGCATCGGGTATCTCAGACTAGACCCTTTCTCAACGCCGGAGTAGACTATTGTGGACCATTCTGGATCCACCATAAGGTTCGGGGAAAACGTCCCGACAAAGCTTACATTGCAGTATTTGTATGCTTTGCAACCAAGGCAGTACACTTGGAGTTGGTTGGAGACCTGTCCACCTCCTCATTTGTGGGCGCCCTTCAGCGCTTTATTGGGCGCAGAGGAAGATGCCAGACATTATACTGCGATAATGCAACAAACTTTGTTGGAGCAAACAACCAACTTAAGGAGCTGACCGATACAATACACTCAGAAACGGCATCAGGTAGTATTAAGGAATTTTGCAATCAAAAAGGAGTGCAATTTAAGTTCATACCACCACGGTCTCCACATTTCGGAGGATTATGGGAAGCTGCGGTAAAATCCGCTAAGCATTTACTGTTGAAAAACGTATCGACAGCAAACTTAACGTTTGAGCAACTGGCTACCATCATTGTCAATGTTGAAGCAGTGTTGAACTCTCGTCCGTTAACCCCAAACTCAGACGATCCCAATGACTTGACAGCTCTAACCCCAGGCCATCTATTGATCGGAGAACCATTAGTAGCCCAACCAGATGCAGAGCCAGTAACACAGCGATCGATTCCAGAGCAATGGGAATTAGTGCAACGGCTTAAGCATACATTCTGGACACAATGGTCTCAAGAGTACCTACAAGAATTGCAGGGTACATCTAAATGGAAAAAACCCTATAACAATGTCAAAGAAGGCATGATGGTAATTTTAAAGGAGGATAATGTGCCAATCTTACAGTGGCCAATTGGACGAATTGTTAAATTATATCCAGGCCTGGATGGATACGTCCGCGTGGTTGACGTTAAAACAGCCAGAGGTACCTACAAGCGGGCTATCCATAAATTGGCTCCCTTGCTTAGAGAGACGGGGATAAAACGTAAAATCGAGGCAGATGACATAGGATCGAATTCCCAAGAAAACCCTGGTATCGAGGACAACGCAGAACCAGAGACAAAAAGACGTTTGTCGATCGGTCTGCCACCGTTAGCAATGACGATCTGCCTAATGCTGTTGTTACTTCCTCTGGTATTTGCTCAAAGGACTAACATAACTCGATTCAACCCCAAACCAGGCATATACTATGAAAGTATTGGCACAGGAAGGATGGCAACGTCTGACTGGACTATTGTGGCATTTTACGATCTCGAACCATATTGGGCCGACCTGAAGACATTTTCAGACGGATTAGTAAAGGTTGGAGAAATATGCGTGTTAATGAAGGTTCCAGAGGCATGCACCGCAATGCAGAGGCACTTTGAGCATGTCAACTCAGAGCTCCGGACAGGAAATGATCTCCTTCACATAGAACGCCAACGACGATCGCCGTTAGATATAATTGGGAACATTGCGAACGGCTTATTTGGTGTGCTGGACTCAAAATATGCAACAGAGATGTCAGGCACCATAAGAAAGGTTAAATCAAATGAAGACTACTTATTGAACTTGCTGCAAAATCAGACATCTGTAATTGACTCAACGATAAATATCATTAAGCGAGACGAAGCCACGATTGAAAATCAGATGAAACTAATGGAACAACAAATGAACGACATGACCAAGGTCCAGGACAATGCAGTAAAGGCATTGCAATGGTACATCACGCTAACTACTCAGATGACAGTTATTGCAGGGAATTTGCAACGAATTCAAACCGAAATTTCCCGAGTATTTACAGATGCCCATCATAGCAAAATAAGCCCGTTACTACTATCACCAGGCCAGCTTCGGGAACATCTGAACCAACTTAAGAGACATCTTCCGTTTGGTTTGGATTTGCCAGTTCCAGATAACGATGTCTTGCAATTATATGGCTTAATGAAGGCACAAGGCACAATCGCAAACAATCATGTGATATTTAAGGTCACGTTTCCATTAGTGGCAACGCAGGCAGTGCAACTGTATAACCTGGTACCCATTCCAGCAATTGGAACTCATGGGATTGTAATCATGAACATTAAAATTCCCCTCATTGCTGTCAACAAGGAACAGAATCAATACATTGGGCTCTCAAGAGCCGATTTGGAACAATGTCACCAGCTCAACAACGAGCAATATATCTGTTTTGATAAACAAACGACGTTTACGGCTAATAGCAACTGTGAGTTCCAGCTATTCAAAAACACAAAATCATCAACCTGTCAAATACAACACACAAACAGGTCATTTGTCTGGTACGACATGTATCACAAAAATCAGTGGATTTTTGCCACCACCAGACCAATTGAACTCGCAGTGACCTGTGACGATAATATACAAAGTGTCACTATCAAGAAAACTGGATTGTTAACTCTAGACCCGACGTGTACAGCAAGGAGTTCTGCTATACGAATAACAGGTCACCGTATTACTACGACAGACACAATGAAATTGTCATATGTCCGATTTGGCAACTTCAGCATTGGCCCAACAAAAGTAGCGCCAACAACCACACAATTCACGAAGATGCAACTAAGCTACGACGAATTAAGCAACATTCAAGGAAAACTGGAAACTAAGCAAAACTGGAAGTTACCAGAAGACCCCAGCCAGCCGGCACACCATGTTATCGTCTCCTACGTAGCACTAACTATACCATTGGTTCTTGTGATGGTATATGGAATAAGGAGATGCTCCCAAACCCCAAGGCACAATGGTCCAGAGCAGACAACCGTGAGGATCGTCAATCCTATACCGACTCCCGCTGCAGCAAACCCAGCCCCCAGCAATTTTGCGGTCAACGTTGGATAACGTTGAACAGGTGTTCAACGGCCGGGAGTATGTTGGTGTTTAGATTATATAAAATAAGATAACATTAAGACAATTATAATATAGAACAAATGGAAATGTATGCCAATATAAGTATGTAACCCGATTATAGATATCGATGGCTCATCAGTCATAAGTAGATCTGATATGGTCAGCAGTTAACAATAAAGACCTAGTTCATCAAGTTGCTATAGTTAGCTATTATCAATAAAGACGTATTTTGCTGACCTAACACTATGTCGAACTATGCACTGGTGAGCTCTCTAGTTTTACTATAAAAGAAATGCATTATTCTTTGTAAGATCAGATACCAATTGTAGCTACATCGGGTGTGCATCGCTGTGTCTTTGGCCCCCATCTCTACCTTTGTAATCTCGCTCCGAAGTCCACCCAATTTATGTGTTGGTTGCGACGACTATTAGTCACTGGTTTATGTGCTAGTGCCTATTTGATTATAAATAAATAAACAATTAATAAATTCAAGAAATACTAACTGTCTTTCGGCTATAAAACCTCAAAATGGCGGCTGTAGAATGGTTCCAGCAGCTAGTATAGCTGTTATATAAGAGATGGCGGCTATAAAACTCAAAATGGCGGCTGTAGAATGGTTCCAGCAGCTAGTATAGCTGTTATATAAGAGATGGCGGCTATAAAACTCAAAATGGCGGCTGTAGAATGGTTCCAGCAGCTTGTATAGCTGTTATATAAGAGATGGCGGCTATAAAACTCAAAATGGCGGCTGTAGAATGGTTCCAGCAGCTTGTATAGCTGTTATATAAGAGATGGCGGCTATAAAACTCTAAAATGGCGGCTGTAGAATGGTTCCAGCAGCTTGTATAGCTGTTATATAAGAGATGGCGGCTATAAAACCAATGGGCTGTAGAATGGTTCCAGCAGCTTGTATAGCTGTTATATAAGAGATGGCGGCTATAAAACTCAAAATGGCGGCTGTAGAATGGTTCCAGCAGCTTGTATAGCTGTTGCTGTATAGCTGTTATATAAGAGATGGCGGCTATAAAACCGAAAATGGCGGCTGTAGAATGGTTCCAGCAGCTTGTATAGCTGTTATATAAAAGGGATATAATGATGGCGGCTATAAAACTCAAAATGGCGGCTGTAGAATGGTTCCAGTAGCTTGTATAGCTGTATATTATAAGGGATGGCGGCTATAAAACTCAAAATGGCGGCTGTAGAATGGTTCCAGCAGCTTGTATAGCTGTTATATAAAGAGATGGCGGCTATAAAACTCAAAATGGCGGCTGTAGAATGGTTCCAGCAGCTTCTATAGCTGTTATATAAGAGATGGCGGCTATAAAACTCAAAATGGCGGCTGTAGAATGGTTCCAGCAGCTTTTATAGCTGTAGATTGTTATATAAGAGATGGCGGCTATAAGACTCAAAATGGCGGCTGTAGAATGGTTCCAGCAGCTTGTATAGCTGTTATATAAAGAGATGGCGGCTATAAGACTGCAAAATGGCGGCTGTAGAATGGTTCCAGCAGCTTGTATAGCTGTTATATAAGAAATGGCGGCTATAAAACTCAAAATGGCGGCTGTAGAATGGTTCCAGCAGCTTGTATAGCTGTTTTATAAAGAGATGGCGGCTATAAAACTCAAAATGGCGGCTGTAGAATGGTTCCAGCAGCTTGTATAGCTGTTATATAAGAGATGGCGGCTATAAAACTCAAAAATTGTGGCTGTAGAATGGTTCCAGCAGCTTGTATAGCTGTTATTGTATATAGAGATGGCGGCTATAAAACTCAAAATCGCGGCTGTAGAATGGTTCCAGCAGCTTGTATAGCTGTTACTTATATAAGAAATGGCGGCTATAAAACTCAAAATGGCGGCTGTAGAATGGGTCCAGCAGCTTGTAAATGAAGCTAGTTTTATAACTAAGAGATGGCGGCTATAAAACTCAAAAAATGGCGGCTGTAGAATGGTTCCAGCAGCTAGTATCTAGCCTGTTATATAAGAGATGGCGCCGCTATAACAACTCAAAATGGCGGCTGTAGAAAGGTTCCAGCAGCTTGTATAGCTGTTATATAAGAGATGGCGGCTATAAAACTCAAAATGGCGGCTGTAGAATGGTTCCAGCAGCTTGTATAGCTGTTATATAAGGGATGGCGGCTATAAAACTCAAAATGGCGGCTGTAGAATGGTTCCAGCAGCTTGTATAGCTGTTATATAAGAGATGGCGGCTATAAAACTCAAAATGGCGGCTGTAGAATGGTTCCAGCAGCTTGTATAGCTGTTATATAAGAGATGGCGGCTATAAAACTCAAAAATGGCGGCTGTAGAATGGTTCCAGCAGCTTGTATAGCTGTTATATAAGAGATGGCGGCTATAAAACTCAAAATGGCGGCTGTAGAATGGTTCCAGCAGCTTGTATAGCTGTTATATAAGAGATGGCGGCTATAAAACTCAAAATGGCGGCTGTAGAATGGTTCCAGCAGCTTGTATAGCTGTTATATAAGAGATGGCGGCTATAAAACTCAAAATGGCGGCTGTAGAATGGTTCCAGCAGCTTGTATAGCTGTTATATAAGAGATGGCGGCTATAAAACTCAAAATGGCGGCTGTAGAATGGTTCCAGCAGCTAGTATAGCTGTTATATAAAAAGATGGCGGCTATAAAACTCAAAATGGCGGCTGTAGAATGGTTCCAGCAGCTTGTATAGCTGTTATATAAGAGATGGCGGCTATAAAACTCAAAATGGCGGCTGTAGAATGGTTCCAGCAGCTTGTATAGCTGTTATATAAGAGATGGCGGCTATAAAACTCAAAATGGCGGCTGTAGAATGGTTCCAGCAGCTTGTATAGCTGTTATATAAGAGATGGCGGCTATAAAACTCAAAATGGCGGCTGTAGAATGGTTCCAGCAGCTTGTATAGCTATTATATAAAGAGATGGCGGCTATAAAACTCAAAATGGCGGCTGTAGAATGGTTCCAGCAGCTAGTATAGCTGTTATATAAGAGATGGCGGCTATAAAAACTCAAAAATGGCGGCTGTAGAATGGTTCCAGCAGCTTGTATAGCTGTTATATAAGAGATGGCGGCTATAAAACTCAAAATGGCGGCTGTAGAATGGTTCCAGCAGCTTGTATAGCTGTTATATAAGAGATGGCGGCTATAAAACTCAAAATGGCGGCTGTAGAATGGTTCCAGCAGCTTGTATAGCTGTTATATAAGAGATGGAGGCTATAAAACTCAAAATGGCGGCTGTAGAATGGTTCCAGCAGCTTGTATAGCTGTTTTTATATAAGAGATGGCGGCTATAAAACTCAAAATGGCGGCTGTAGAATGGTTCCAGCAGCTTGTATAGCTGTTATATAAAAGATGGCGGCTATAAAACTCAAAATGGCGGCTGTAGAATGGTTCCAGCAGCTTGTATAGCTGTTATATAAGAGATGGCGGCTATAAAACTCAAAATGGCGGCTGTAGAATGGTTCCAGCAGCTTGTATAGCTGTTATATAAGAGATGGCGGCTATAAGACTCAAAATGGCGGCTGTAGAATGGTTCCAGCAGCTTGTATAGCTGTTATATAAGAGATGGCGGCTATAAAACTCAAAATGGCGGCTGTAGAATGGTTCCAGCAGCTTGTATAGCTGTTATATAAGAGATGGCGGCTATAAAACTCAAAATGGCGGCTGTACAATGGTTCCAGCAGCTTTTATAGCTGTTATATAAAGAGATGGCGGCTATAAGACTCAAAATGGCGGCTGTAGAATGGTTCCAGCAGCTTGTATAGCTGTTATATAAAGAGATGGCGGCTATAAGACTGCAAAATGGCGGCTGTAGCATGGTTCCAGCAGCTTGTATAGCTGTTATATAAAAGATGGAGGCTATAAAACTCAAAATGGCGGCTGTAGCATGGTTCCAGCAGCTTGTATAGCTGTTATATAAAAGATGGCGGCTATAAAACTCCAAATGGCGGCTGTAGAATGGTTCCAGCAGCTTGTATAGCTGTTATATAAGAGATGGCGGCTATAAAACTCAAAATGGCGGCTGTAGAATGGTTCCAGCAGCTTGTATAGCTGTTATTTATATAGAGATGGCGGCTATAAGACTCAAAATGGCGGCTGTAGAATGGTTCCAGCAGCTTGTATAGCTGTTATATAAGAGATGGCGGCTATAAAACTCAAAATGGCGGCTGTAGAATGGTTCCAGCAGCTTGTATAGCTGTTATATAAGAGATGGCGGCTATAAAACTCAAAATGGCGGTTGTAGAATGGTTCCAGCAGCTTTTATAGCTGTTATATATAGAGATGGCGGCTATAAAACTCAAAATGGCGGCTGTAGAATGGTTCCAGCAGCTTTTATAGCTATTATATAAAGAGATGGCGGTTATAAAACTGCAAAATGGCGGCTGTAGCATGGTTCCAGCAGCTTGTATAGCTGTTATATAATAGATGGAGGCTATAAAACTCAAAATGGCGGCTGTAGAATGGTTCCAGCAGCTTGTATAGCTGTTATATAAGAGATGGCGGCTATAAGACTCAAATGGCGGCTGTAGAATGGTTCCAGCAGCTTGTATAGCTGTTATATAAGAGATGGCGGCTATAAAACTCAAAATGGCGGCTGTAGAATGGTTCCAGCAGCTTGTATAGCTGTATATTGTATATAGAGATGGCGGCTATAAAACTCAAAATGGCGGCTGTAGAATGGTTCCAGCAGCTTGTATAGCTGTTATATAAGAAATGGCGGTTATAAGACTGCAAAATGGCGGCTGTAGAATGGTTCCAGCAGCTTGTATAGCTGTTATATATGAAATGGCGGCTATAAAACTCAAAATGGCGGCTGTAGAATGGTTCCAGCAGCTTGTATAGCTGTTATTGTATATAGAGATGGCGGCTATAAGACTCAAAATGGCGGCTGTAGAATGGTTCCAGCAGCTTGTATAGCTGTTATATAAAGAGATGGCGGCTATAAAACTCCAAATGGCGGCTGTAGAATGGTTCCAGCAGCTTGTATAGCTGTTATATAAGAGATGGAGGCTATAAAACTCAAAATGGCGGCTGTAGAATGGTTCCAGCAGCTTGTATAGCTGTTATATAAAGAGATGGCGGCTATAAAACTCAAAATGGCGGCTGTAGAATGGTTCCAGCAGCTTGTATAGCTGTTATATAAAAGATGGAGGCTATAAAACTGCAAAATGGCGGCTGTAGAATGGTTCCAGCAGCTTGTATAGCTGTTATATAAGAGATGGCGGCTATAAAACTCAAAATGGCGGTTGTAGAATGGTTCCAGCAGCTTTTATAGCTGTTATTTATATAGAGATGGCGGCTATAAGACTCAAAATGGCGGCTGTAGAAAGGTTCCAGCAGCTTGTATAGCTGTTATATAAAGAGATGGCGGCTATAAAACTCAAAATGGCGGCAGTAGAATGGTTCCAGCAGCTTGTATAGCTGTTATATAAGAGATGGCGGCTATAAAACTCAAAAATGGCGGTTGTAGAATGGTTCCAGCTGCTTGTATAGCTG